>RXON01004828.1:0-24375 GCA_009667805.1 Leptobrachium leishanense | reverse complement strand
CAAATTATCATAAAGCGAAGGCACCGCTGGTATCCTATGAATAAAGCAAACCAGAATACATACTTGAGGAGAGAATGATTATTATTAGACATGTGCACAGCACAAAATTTTGTTTTGAACTAATGGATTAGTCCTAAAATGCAATTTATTTAGTTACTAAAGAAATTCGTTTTCAGTTCTTTAGTATGAAAACTAATTTCATTCATCCGAAAACCAATGGATACAATTACTATTGTAGTGGCTCCTCAGAGGGCTGAGATCGCTGCTTGTTACAGTATCTCTCACTCTCAGCACAATGTGGGCCATATTACATAGTTGGTGGTAACATAACCAGAGCTGTTGTAAACTTCCCAGAGCCATTATAACCTATGGAGGTTTTTAGTTTACAACAGCTCTGGTTAAGTTAGTACCAACATTGTAATACTGCCCCGTGTCAGGCCAAGCTGTTACAGTAACTGACTGCTGCTCATCACAGCGCTCAGAGAGGTTAGAACAATATTATTTCCTTGTTTTACTGAAACTCTGAGCACTGTTACAGTCAGTTACTGTAACAGCTGAGCCTGATACATTGTACTGAGAGATAATGTAACAAGCAGCCGATCTCAGCGCTCACAGCCACTGGATTTAAAGGGCTGAAAAAAAAGGATCCTCTCTGTATAATGTTTAGAACATCCTCCTGCATTAATACCCCTCTCTGTATAATGTATAGAACCCTCCTTCATTAATGAATGCCCCTCTCTGTATAGAACATCCTACTGCATTGGCATGTGGAGGGTGCAGAACTTTGGATGTTGCGATGTTGCGCTCTTCATTGCTGGTCTCCTTCACTCATCAATGTAATATCACAAAAAGGACTGAAACTAAAATGTAGTGCATTTTATTTTAGTTTCTTTCGTTTTTTGTACTGAGCTGTTTCGTTTCTCTTGAGTCATACTAAAATTAAATTATCCCAAAATTCTGACTAAATCGTTTTAGTACTAAAACGAATGCACATGTCTAATTATTATGGATACAGAGAGCCCCCAGAGGGAGACGTTAGAGACTAAGAGTCCAGACTAGGAAGCCCAACGTTTTGGCATATCGCCTTTATCAAGGGGTTACATCACAGCATGTGGGCTCTTCGAACTCCTCTGAATTAACCCTTCACCTGTTGGCCATGATTTGGGGGTTACAGACAGGATGAGAGTCTCCATCTGTTTATTCCTTTTCCCCACACGCACTGAGTTGTTTGTTTTCTATTCAGCTTTAATTACCCGTCACGTCATGTGTGATATGAGGCCACACCACGCGTCGCCGCAGCTGGCATTGTCAGGGTACTACAGTGAACCTTTTGCACAACAAAATAGTTTGGCAGAAAAAGTTCAATCGAGTTCAGGGTTTTCATATAACCGTTGTGATTATATTTTCTATGGGGTGAGCTTGTTAAATTAAAAAATAGAACTGGGAACCCGTTACTTTATTTCTCTGAGAAATTACATGATTTTAGCTAACCCCACCAAAAAAGCATCATTGTTCACATTATAATTGAAATGTGAACAATAATGCTGCATTAATAAAAAAAAACACCTTTTTTTATTTTAATTTTATTTTTGCTTAAGTTCTAACCTGGTCATGTTTGGTACCATTGGAAAGTCCATGCTCTGGCCCCCCTATCTCCACCATACGATTTCCCCAGGAAATCCCTGGGCATCTAGGGGTTACCTGGTTAACTGACATCATCATGCCATGCGCGATGAGTCAGTTGACGAGGGGAGACCCAGAGGTGGTGCTGCCATCCAAGATGGTGGCCCCAACTGGAAATAGGCCGTGATGATGATCCGGCATCGATTGGTCACGTCCATGCAGCCAATAGGTTAAAACAATTCATCGCTGGAACGATCAGACTGTGACCTTTCCAGGGATGCCTGGCATTAGAGGGATCTAAAGGATCCCTTTATGGAAGTCAGATCAGAGTTGGAGCCCCCCGAGGGAAGTGAGTATTGGCGGGAGGCAGGCAGGCTTCAGACACGCAGGACGTACTATTCCTTTCCGTCCTACGGCATTCAAGCCCACTTGATGCAGGTAATAGTATGTTCTGCATCTTTAAGGGGTTAGATGTTAAGTTTTATTTTTGTGTCGTCCATCTACCAATTAGTATTAATCATTACCAACGAGTGTTTGTCCTCGGGGTTATGTCCACAGAGTCAGACTGGTACATTGGTTTATCCCTGCATCGGATTCCCTTTAAGTATTTCTCGATAATTTTACTTAAGATAAAATCTCAGCCTGCGTCTGGGACAGAGCAGCAGGACAGCCGAGTCAGCCTGCGTCTGGGACAGAGCAGCAGGACAGCCGAGTCAGCCTGCAACATCTGGGACAGAGCAGCAGGACAGCCGCCGAGTCAGCCTGCGTCTGGGACAGAGCAGTAGGACAGCCGAGTCAGGTTGCGTCTGGGACAGAGCAGCAGGACAGCCGAGTCAGCCTGCATCTGGGACAGAGCAGCAGGGCAGCCGAGTCAGCCTGCGTCTGGGACAGAGCAGCAGGACAGCCGAGTCAGCCTGCAACATCTGGGACAGAGCAGCAGGACAGCCGAGTCAGCCTGCAACATCTGGGACCAGAGCAGCAGGACAGCCGAGTCAGCCTGCAACATGTGGGACAGAGCAGCAGGACAGCCGAGTCAGCCTGCGTCTGGGACAGAGCAGCAGGACAGCCGAGTCAGCCTGCATCTGGGACAGAGCAGCAGGACAGCCGAGTCAGCCTGCATCTGGGACCGAGCAGCAGGACAGCCGAGTCAGCCTGCATCTGGGACCGAGCAGCAGGACAGCCGAGTCTGCCTGCAACATCTGGGACCAGAGCAGCAGGACAGCCGAGTCAGCCTGCAACATCTGGGACAGAGCAGCAGGACAGCCGAGTCAGCCTGCAACATCTGGGACCAGAGCAGCAGGACAGCCGAGTCAGCCTGCAACATCTGGGACAGAGCAGCAGGACAGCCGAGTCAGCCTGCGCCTGGGACAGAGCAGCAGGACAGCCGAGTCAGCCTGCATCTGGGACAGAGCAGCAGGACAGCCGAGTCAGCCTGCATCTGGGACCGAGCAGCAGGACAGCCGAGTCAGCCTGCATCTGGGACCGAGCAGCAGGACAGCCGAGTCTGCCTGCAACATCTGGGACAGAGCAGCAGGACAGCCGCCGAGTCAGCCTGCATCTGGGACAGAGCGCAACACTGACTGCAGAGACATCATTTAGATAATTGGTGAGTGACTGTAAACTGTATTGGGGGTTGTGAGGGGCCTGCTGGGGGGGTATAATAAAGAATGAGATGGGCCTGGGAGGGAAGAAGAATGTGAGGGGCCTGTTGGGTGTGTAAAAGAGGATGAGAGGTACCTTCTGGCTTCTGGGGGGTTGTAAGGCTGGCCGTCCACTGGGTCCATAGTTGGACAACTGACTTGGTCGTCTGACTACGGACAACAGTGCCATGCGACGGCAATTGTCAGCAAAGCGTACCTGTACCTACATGTTAACGATGTGCAGTGCTGTTTTATAAAGCCAATTACTTTATGTGATGTGCACTTTTGTGCTTTAATTATAGAAACAGCAAATTGAGTCAGAAAAGACTGAAGTGCAGAACTATAGACTCCTTCTTCAGCATTAGTGCAAAAAAGCCACCAGGAGCACAGTCAACAGAAGAAAGCCCTTCAAGCACGGAAAATGACACAACCCTTCCATCCTGTTCTGGTACATTTGTAGAGCCAATATCTTGCCAATCAGAACCAGATGCTAATGTGTTGCCACTGTCTGTTGATATTGATACCCCGCCTCAAACCGGCAGTATCCTAATGAATGACATTGGTGCATATCTTGGAAAAACAATCAATGACTACACCAAATGCTTGCTATTGGAAAATCCCTGGCAACCTCCTCCTGGATATGAACTACCTTTCTCTGTTCAGAACATGTCTTCCAAGACTGGAGAAACTGGGCAAATAAAGCGATACTTGTCAAAACAACATATTGACAGTTTTCCTTGGCTAGTGTATTCACCCACTAAAAAGGGGTTGTTTTGCAAATACTGTGCATTGTTTGCGCAACATCGGAAAGGTGGACATAACAAAGGCATGGCCCTTGGAAAATTGGTAATGGAGCCCCTTATTAATTTTAAAAAAGCTTAAGGGCAAGGAAGGAGATTTGGAAGTCCATGCAAGGCTTGTTTATCACCAGGAGAGTGTAGTGGAAGGAATGCTTTTCTAATAACCTACCATTCACCAGACAATGAGATTGTCAATCAAATAAACTTGCATCGTCTTCAGAAGGTGAAAGAGAACGAGAGCGAATTCGTCCTATTATTGAGTCCATCATTTTTGGGTAGACAAAATATACCTCTACGTGGCCACCGAGATGATGGTGCTTTAATGGATGACTCCACTCCAGAGGTGAATGAAGGCAACTTTCGGGAATTGCTGAGATACCGAGTGGCATCTGGAGACAAAATATTAGAGAAGCACCTCCTTACTGCATCTTCTCATGCTACTTCTATTTCAAAATCCACACAAAATGATTTAATCAGTTGTTGTGGTACTGAAATCAGCAATGTCATTGTAGCAAGAATAAAGGAGGCTCGCTATTTTAGTGTCATCTTCGATGAAACTACAGACATTTCACATACAGAACAACTGTCGCTTAACTTTAGATATGTCTACAATGGATCTATTCGTGAAGATTTTGTAAAATTTGTAGATGCTTACGACTTTGCAACCCAGGAGGAGTCCGGATTTATCAGTGCAGGTTCAGAACCAAGGCTTACAGGAAAGGTTTTAGGCCAGATGGTTATTCAACTAATTAAAGACCTCTACTTGGACATCGCTGATTGTGTGGGCATTGGAACAGACAGTTGTAGTGTTATGTCTTCAGAGGTGGCTGGTGCTGTGTCAGAGATTCTTCATGCAGCACCCGACAGCTGCAGAAGTCCATGCTACAACCATTCGCTAAACCATTTCATTTCAAAGTCTTCACAAGTAGCAGCAGTTCGCAATGCAGTAGCAGTGGTTAAATCAACCATCTCATTTTTCAACCAATCCGGAAAGCAACATTTTATTTTAAAGAAGGAGCTGGGCTCTCAACTGGCCAGTCTTTGTGAAACTAGATGGGTAGAGCGCCACGATTCTCATATAAGATTTCGAGTTGGACTTGTAAAAGTGGTGAGTGTACTGTCAGCAATATCTCAATGGAAAAGCGCAACAGTAGCTCTACAGCATCTACTCTCATCCATTCTCTGTGTAGTGCAGAATTAATATATTCCTTGGTATCACTCATCAGTGTTCTGAAAGTAAACCTACCTCTCAGTCGCTTCCTTCAATCACCAACAATTGATTTAACAAGCGCGTCTGACTGTTTGACTGATACTATGACAACCCTGGAGAATATGCGATGTAACGCAGATGACATTTTTTCCACTTTGCATATGGAAGCTACAGAATTGGCATCAGAACTTGGAGTGGAACTAAATTGCCACGTGTTGTACATAGACAAGTGCACAGATTGAATTACAATGTAGAATCTATTGACGAATACTACAGGAAATCTTTGTATATTCCCCTGCTGGACAACATTATTAATGATTTAAAATCTCGCTTTCCAGAAAATTCAATGCAGTGTTTGCAGATTCAAATCTTGATGCCAGCAGTACTTTTTGGGAAAAAAATGGAAAACATGGTTCCTGTTGCTGTGCAAGCATTATCAAATCGTTTTCACCCTCTCCTAGCTGATGGTAAGCAAAAGGTGATGGAGACATTACTACAGGGAGAACTAAGTCTCTGGCTTACAAAGTGGAAACGAGCGTTATCAAACCAGAAGGATATTCCACAAACAGTCCTTGAAGTGTTGGACTTGTGTGACCAGGACCTCTTCCCAACCATCAGAAGTTTACTTTTGATCTTAGCAACTCTCCCTGTAAGTGTGGCCTCAGCAGAGAGATCTTTCTCAACCCTCCGTCATGTTAAAACATGGGTTCGGTCACGAATGGTGGAGGACCGGTTAAATGGCTTATGTTTACTTTACATTCATAGAGATATTCCTGTGAATACTGACCAAGTCATTGAGCTGTTTGCCAAACAAGGAAAACGAAGAATTGAGCTAATTCTGTAAATTTATCATGTTATGTACCTTACAAGTAAAATGTTTCTTTTGTTACTTGTGTTTGGAAAGTGATAAGGTTTGGGTTCTGCTGCTATGTTTATTCTTTGTTTTTTTACACATAATTTTATATTGTTTGTAAATATTTTGTCTGGAAAAATTATAAGTATACAAACTGATTGATCTTTGCAATAATAATAAAGTTATATATGGTTAAATGTATCCTGTCTGTTTAATGTAAGAATCTAATCTGTAATGATAAATGTCTCACAAGGTTAGGACTGTATGATACTTTAAATAAAATATTTCAGTTCTGTAAGCAACATCTTATTTTCAGTCAATGCCCCTCCCGAGACTAGGCTCTGGATCCGCCCCTGTCCATCAACCTATAGGGGGCTCCCCGTCACAGTAACCCTTTGTGGTATTGTGGAAGAGTGCAGGGTTGGACCCTGCAGTCCAATATTAAAATGATATGAATCTGGTAATATAGGCGTCAGTGGCAGTGCACCCAAATATTGTCCTTTGGTGGCAGCAAGTGCCTTCACACCGTAAGTAACCCCTCTGTGGTATTGTGAAGAGTGCAGTGGTTGGAGGTTTTGTGAATGCAGAAGAGATCCCCGATCTTATTCCGTTACGTCAGCATCAGGGGATTGATAGCTGCTGATCCAGGACTGATTCTAGTTTATAAATCAGGCCGGTCTACAGAGTCGGTGGACAGACGCACTCTTTTGTAAAGAGAAGGAGAAAAGCGCCTATACAAATCCCCACAACCGTAAAGGCAAACAGCACAGCAAGCACACCTTGTGGGCTATTGCCGTGAGTAACGTGCACAATGTATTTACCCTGTATATATCCGTATAAGGTGCTGACTTGTAGACCGTCATTATACAGATTTGGGGTACATATGAAAAAGAGAGACACAAATATATGGCGTAGTACGTCTGTACAATTAAAAGGGATATATGGGATGAATGCACTCACATATAGTGGAGCCTATAAAATCAAGGCTCAATACAGACACAGTCAGGGTTATTCAAAGAGATTCGAAAAGTCACCGCACGTTCGGTGACTTTTCGTTCTCTTCAATTCGGTTCCTTTTGCCGATCCCATTTTGGTGACCCTGCGGTGTATTCAGTGAGCACCAAAGGGCCCCCGAATTGCAGGGAAAGGCTGCCGCAAACCTGACGAAAACTAACCGCAAAACCCACCGAATGCACGCCGAAAACAAGCAAAAACATCTGGATTAACCTTTCGAAAAACCAGAGCAGGAGCCGATCACATGCAGCGAAGCAGCCGAACTGGAGCCGAATCACACAGAGCCGAAGCAGCTGAGACGCAGAGGAGGCAGTGAATAAATTAGCAAAACCGTTTGTATGAATTTGTGAAAATGAAACACTGTTTGCAAAGAAACTACTTAGCGAAAATGTCTGAAATTTACACAGGAGGTTCAGGGAATGATAATAAAGAGGGCTGTTACAGAAAAAATAAGTAAACTTAAAAAAAAAAAAAGATCTGAAAAATGCTTAAAGTATCCTAAAAAAGCTATAAATAAAGAGACTTTTTGCTGCATAATTTTATAATGAATGGTTTATTAGATATTGAATTAAAACAGGAATATTTTTAACATTGAAGCCTATGGGATTCTCCTGAATAAACTTGTCGAATGAAACCACCGAATGGCAGGGCATTAGGGGAACCTTTCACTGCTTGTTTGTGTTCTCTGAATAGCCGAAGCAGTGCTTTTTTATGGGGATTTCACTGCCCTCGAACAGGCACCGTATGTGCAGGCAATTCGCCAGGATTTGGCGAATTTCCTGCTCTCTGGATAGCCGAATGGCCAGGAAAGGTAACCGAGCGCTGATTTTCAGCGTTCGGTTAACTTTCTCAAGCAATTCGGATTTCTTTGGATAACCCTGAGTGGGTCCCTTCAGGGACGACCCCGTCCCGTCTTCGTGTGATATCAGGGATCACTCACATCAACCATATGGAAAAGAGAAGAACACAGGCCATGGTATAATATTGTCAAGCCACAGGTTTAAGAAACGTTCGCAATATGGAGAACTCACATGATGATGAGCCTGTGCAGATCCACTGGCTCCGTATAAGCACTTTGGTATTTATTGGGATACACCAACCCTGAGAACCAGGCACGATCGTTTCTGCCCACGGAGTTTGGTTGTTTAAATTAATGTATGGGCAAAGAGATTCTCAAAAATGGCGGAGTTGCGTCAAGGGGTAGGAAAAACCCAGTGCGGACTCATGAGGGGAGGAGATAACACGAGCGGAACTTAGTGCGCAAGCGCCCATGCGCTTGCAAGGGCGAAGGATTCTATGACGTCGGAAGGAAGGTGACAGCCGGAAGTACCAGGAACCAGGATGGAACGCACGAGGAGGAGAAGGCAGCGTGTCGTTATGTGTAACACCTGTATGCTTAATTATGTACACTATATATGCATGGATCATGTTTATCTGCCCATTTGTTTTCTTTATACCAACTGATGAAGCTGCTGTAGCAGCGAAACGCGTTTTGGTTATGTTTTTATGGTTCTATTAAATACGTTTTTATCTGACTGATGAAGAGTGAAGGATTCCTTTGCTTCTAAAGGGGGTTGGTGTATCCCAATATATACCAAAGTGCTTATACGGAGCCAGTGGATCTGCACAGGCTCATCGTCACGTGAGTTCTCCATATTGCGAACTTTTCTTAAACCTGTGGCTTGACAATATTATACCATGGCATGTGTTCTTCTCTTTTCCATATGGTTGATGTGAGTGATCCCTGATATCACACGAAGACAGGACGGGGTCATCCCTGAAGGGACCCACTGTGTCTGTATTGAGCCTTGATTTTATAGGCTCCACTATATGTGAGTGCATTCATCCCATATATCCCTTTTAATTGTACAGACGTACTACGCCATATATTTGTGTCTCTCTTTTTCATATGTACCCCAAATCTGTATAATCACGGTCTACAAGTCAGCACCTTATACGGATATATACAGGGTAAATACATTGTACACGTTACTCACGGCAATAGCCCACAAGGTGTGCTTGCTGTGCTGTTTGCCTTTACGGTTGTGGGGATTTGTATAGGTGCTTTTCTCCTCCTTCTATAGTATTCTCTTCTGTGGGCTTTGGGGAAGGCCCATTGAGATCATAGCTGCCGTACCGCTCCACTCCCTTGCGACCACTCCCTCCACTACTCGCCGCTCCAGCGCCCCTTATAATTTTTGTATTTAGACGCACTCTTTTGTCTGTGACAAAACCTCCAGCGGCACTGAACGTCCTTTCAGAAAGTACGCTGGATGAAGGGCAACCTAGTAGCTGCATAGCATATTGGCTAAGTTCTGGCCAGTGATCCAATCTCAACATCCAGTAAGCCAGTGGATCATCTGCTGGAAAGGAATCCAGGTCTGCCCTTGCCCCTAGGTATTCCTGCATCATATGGTGAAGACGCTGGCAATGGGTGCCAAAATTTGATGTCCCTGGGTGTTTTGATTAGATCACTGGCCAGAATTTAGCCAATATGCTATGCAGCTACTAGGTTGCCCTTCATCCAGCATGCTTTCTGAAAGGACGTTCAGTGCCGCTGGAGGTTTTGTCACAGACAAAAGAGTGCGTCTGTCCACCGACTCTGTAGACCGGCTGACATTTATAAAAATGAATCAGTCCTGGATCAGCAGCTATCAATCCCCTGATGCTGACGTAACTGAATAGATCGGGGAGTCTTCCTGGTCAATGAGGATGACCCCCATCGTGCACTTCCTCCTCCCAGCCATGTACTAGTCCTTGGGTTTCTGGGAACACAAAACCCTCCCTTGATGAATCCCCACCTTCAATGCCCCCACTACTTAAATATTCTGCCTCCTCATCCTCCTCCTGTCTGAGGACCCACCAGGAATGCTGTCTGCATAAAGTTGGGGGCCCGGAGAGCTAGGGAAGGCCTCCTCTTCCTCCCGTTGCTCTGCCTCTAGAGCCACATCTATAATTTCCCGCAGAGTGTGCTCCAGCAGGAACACTAAAGGAATTGTGTCACTGATGCATGCACTGTCCCTGCTCACATCTTCGTTGCCTCCTCAAATGGTGACAGTACAGTACATGCATCCTTGATCATCAGCCACTGCGGGGGCGGGGAAAAACCAAGCTGACCTGAACCTGTCCTTGTGCCATACTCACACTGGTACTCGTCGATGGCCCTCTGCTGCTTGTGCAGACGCTGCAGCATTGCTAATGTAGAGTTCCACCTTGTGGGCATGTCACAGATCAGACGGCTTGTGGGAAGGTGGAATTCGCTTTGAATTTCTGCCAGGCGAACACTTGCTGGGAATGACTGTCTGAAGTGGCTGCAGACTTTTCTGTCCTGGCTGAGAAGCTCTGACAGCCCTGGGTACCTGGGTAGGAAACACTGTACCACCAGATTTAGGACGTGTGCTACGCATGGTACATGTGTCAACTTACCCTGGTGTAGGGCGGAGAGAAGGTTGCTGTCATTATCAGATGACCATTCCCAGCTGAAGCTGGCGTGGTGTTAACCATCTCTGCACCTTCCCCTGCAGAGCTGACAGGATTTCTGGCCCGGTGTGGCTCCTGTCCCCTAAACAAACCAGCTCAAGCACAGTATGGCATCTTTTTGCTTGAGCCATTGCGTAGCCCCTGTCGGAGGAGGATCCAGCACAGAGCCCCGTCTTGGATCCCTCCCAGCTGCAATCATAGTTACCCAGTGTTCCGTGAAGGAAATGTAACGGTCCTGTCCATGCTTGCTGGACCACGTGTCTATAGTCACATGCACCTTGCTGCTGACTGCCTTTCCCAATGACTCCATAACATTGTTTTCCACATGCTGGTATAGTGCTAGAATGGCCTTCCGTGAAAAGAAATGGTGTTTTGGAACCTGCCACTGTGGTACAGCAAATTCATGGAAGGAAGCAGAGTCCACCAGCTGGAAAGGCAGCAGCTGTAATGCGAGTAATTTTGCTAAGCTGGCATTTAGACGCTGTGCTTGGGGATGGTTGGGACTATATTTTTTTTATGCTGCAGCAGCTGGGGCAACATAATCTGACTGCGGAAATCTTCAGCTGATGGGATGCTGTCACATTGTGAGGAATGACCTGGTACATCCATTACTGTAGCATCATCCCTGTCAGTGGAGGTTGTAGCAGGCAATGACATGGCAGGACATATAGTGGGGGTAGAGACAGATGAGGAGGAGGACCTATGCAAAGTGTTGTGCCAACGGGATGCGTGGCAGGTGGTCATATGTCGCCTCAAGCACATGGTACCCAAGCGTGGGATGTCTTTCCCATGCTTGATCCTCATCTGACATAGATTACAAATAGCATTGGTGAAGTCTGCTGCACATTTCTTAAAGAACTCCCAGACAGAGTTCCTGGATGTGTGCTTTAAGACAACAGCAGCGCTCTGCACCGGAGCAGCTCTGACATCTGATGCCTTGGACTGGCTATGGTTGGTCATAGAGGACGTTGTGCCTTGTGTTTGTTGTGCCTCCTCCTCCTCACTTGACTCCTCTGTTCGATCAGGCACCCAGGTGGAGTCAGTGACTTCATCATCATCCTCTATCTCCTCATCACTGGAGCCAACTTGGCAGTATGCTGCAGCTGTTGAGGCAACATGAGTGCCAGTTATTGGTGTCATCACTGGCACCCCCTTCCTCTAGATTGATTATACTCCCTTCCTCAGAGATTGAATCAGAGCACTGTACTTGCTGCGCATCCTCAAGCAGCATGTCACTGTCATTGTAGTCAAACCATTCAGTTGACTCCTCTGTGTGTGATAGTGAGGCTACGGCAGGAGTAGCTGTGGACATGGAGGCTGCATTAGATGCTTTGGCAACTGAGGTGGACTGTAAATCACTAGAAGCCTTGCTGGCAGAGGACTCGGTGGATGAGGATGGCCTGGTTATCCAATCCACCAAAACCTCTGTATGTTGCTGCTGCTTAAGACGGCCAGCACCAGTTAGAAAGGACAAGCTTGCCCCTGCAGAGGATGCACCACGTCCACGACGACCAGAGGCACAGCCTTTCGACACAGAGGCTGCTTCCCCTCTTATCTGTGTATGGGAGCGTCTGCCTGTCCTTTTTGGTCTTTCTGACATGGTGAGTGATATATACTGTAGATTAAAGATTTCCAGAACCCTGGTATAACTCAGTGAGACACCCTGATAGTTGGCAGCCAGTGACAAGACACAGATTAAAATTCCCAGAAACCTCCTATAAATCTGTGAGACCCCCTGATGGGTGGCAGTGAGAACACACAGATTACCACAATTTTCAGATATCTTGTAAAAGTGAGACCCCCCAATAGCTGCTGGCAGTGAGAAGACACACTAACAGAACAATCTCCTCTCAAAAAACACGTGCTGGGGCTGTGTGAAGCCTTATATAGTGTGCTGCGGGACTTACCTCTGTGAGCCCATGATTGGGCAAATTTTGCCCAATCAGGACTCTGAGCCGTGATTGGCATAGTCTTGCACCTGACCACAGGTCAGGTGCAAGGCTGTAGCCAATTACAAGCTTCAGGCCAGTGGAAGAGTGCATTGTGGGCAAACTCGAACCGAACATGCGGTAATTTTCAGAGTTTGGCGAACGGCCGATGTTCGAATCGAACTCTGAACAGCTCATCCCTACTTCCCCCAAAACCAAATACCCACCCCTCACCCCCACCCTCTGCACTCACCATAAATAACACACACGACAAAGTATTGGCGGTTTGAAAAGGTCACGTCTTTTAAGGCCAGAATCATTGCCTTTATGGCAGAATTGTTAGCAATCCTTGCATTCCAAAATAGGCAACACCAGATAACATTGGCAACTGCAGTGCATCACAAGCATTGCCCAGAAATAGCGGCTGGCCCCACGTGGCTAAGCAGCGTGAACACGCACCGCTTTCTTTATGGCAAATAGCAGGCTGAGAGGATCTGCAAACTAGGAGGCACCTGTGTTTGGCCGCACAAACCATCACCCAGACCCCGTAACCTACAGACCCTCCCCCTACTATCGCCTCTCCACGTGCCAGGGCCGCATATTTCACCACAGATCAATCTAACCATGTCCATTATAAACACAATCCCCTGGTTCTGGCCGCAAAAACCACCAGCTGGCTTCACAGTAAATTAATCCCCCAGCTTTGGCCGAAAAATAAAACCAGCAGCTGGCTTCATGCAACATGGTAAAATTTTATTGCCAATAACTCAACTAGAGATGTCTTTAATCAAGAAACAATCCCCCGGCTTTGGCCGCAAAGCCACCAGCTGGCTTCATGTAACATGGTAAATGTTACGTTCCATGCTGGCAACCCTATCTCCCTGCCCTCTGTATTTGTATATTATGTTTTTTCCCTTGTGTTTCTGTTGCTGTCAATTCCTGGGTGGCTACCCAGGGGTTAGTTGGTGTTCTGTGTGCTGCTTGCCTTGATTCCCCTGCCTATGTTAGAGCAATGTACCTATGGTACATTGCTGGGTCATTTTACTTTGCCTGGTCTCATTGCTAGTTGTGTCCTGAGAGCTCCTTGCTGCATTCCTGTTATCCTCCGTTTGTATATCCTTGTTCAGTTTATGCCTCTGTTATTCTGTTCAAGTTTATGTCAGTTCCTTCTGTGTATTTAGTTCTGTCTATTGCTGTATTTTGGTTTGCTGTTTATGTTCTATTCTGATTCCCTGGTTACCGATTTTGGCTTGGCTGACTACCCTTCTGGTTCTGATTCCTGTATCCTGTATGATGTACTCTCTCTGGTTATGACCTTTGGCTTTCCTCTATGTGACTACTCTATAGTATATTCCTTGTCTGTACCATTTCCAAGAAACCCTGTCATCTGCATACAACAAAAGACTCTGTACGGCTTCAAGGTAATACTTTCCTTTAGATTAGATCCGGCTATCCTAAAGACCGGCCTTTCAGTGCAGGGAATCTTTGGTATTGTCGTACAGAGGTCTTTAGTTAACCCTGTGTTGCTTTCACCTGTCCTTGCAGTTTACAGTGCATCTCTGCACATAGGGGCTTCTCTCAGGAACCATGGCCTCACCTTGGCACGTGCCTGGTGGTACCGCCACCGTAACAGTAAAATTATCTGACTGCCCCTCAACTAACCATGCCCATATCTAAAACAATCCACCGGCTTTGGCCGCAAAAACACCAACCGGCTTCCTGCAACATGGTATGTCTCCATATGGGAAACCACGGGCGGTCTTGAATGACTGGCAGAATCACCACTTCATTTGCCCCTATCCATGGTGCTACTGATCGTTGCTGTTGACGTGACCTCTCCGACTTGCTAGTCAGACAGTAACCTAAAAAACAGGGTGGGAAAAAGGAAAAAGGTTAGATCTGATCTTCTGCCATGTGCCTTTTTTCTTCCAGATACCCCCTCCCCCTTTCTGTTATCTGCCCTGAGACCCTATCCCAGGAACAAAGGGAACTCCTCCCAATTTTCTACTTCTTGCATCAAACAGGGAAAATCCTTAAGCTTCGTTGTTCCAATTCCGTCATTCCTCAATACTAGGTTTCAATGTTAAAAATATCCCAGTTTTAATCCAATATCTAATAAACCGCTTATTATTTTATAAAATATATAACCTGAAACGGCGCAAATAATGCTTTCTGGGGTCCTGGGATCTTGCGTATATATGGAAAAAATAGACAATAATAGTGCAATACAGTATGCTATAAATGTAATTATAGTAATACAGATGATTTCCCACTCACAAGTGTAGAGCCCAATCACTGGCTCTGAGTGGGTCCAGACATACGGGTATATTGTCTTCCAAATTCTCAGGTGACCCCACCTTGCCTAGGATGTTCTGTCCAGAATCGTACAATGGAAGACAGAAAAGAGAAACTCCTTGCACAGATCTGCGAGGTCTACAGTATAGTGTACTAGAGATTTGTACTCACATTTTTTCTCTAGGATAGGCGCTCATGTTTTTTTTTTAGTTTTTAGGAAACCCAAAGGAAAACCACCTAGGATCCAAAAGATGGCACAACATCAACAGGAACGAGGCTTGAAAAAAAATAAATATTTAAAACATGCTCCAGAACGCGTTTCGCCGCATAAAATCGCGGCTTCATCAGCTGGTACAAGTGTGCTGGACTTATGGGTCCTTATATAGTGTCCACTAATATTTTAAAAGTCCCCAGGTGTCCCGTTTTGTGCCTTGATGATTCCAGTTTCTCTTCAATCGTCTGGCTTTGGGCGCCGCCATTTTGCGCATGCGCGGTCCATTTCCGCGTTCCACTGCGTTCCAACCAACATTACATCACTTCCGGTTGGAGTTCTTCACATCGCAGATATGCCGGTCCAAAGTGTGGAACTTAACTTTGAGCTTTTTCTCCTTCACAGCGTTTCTCAAATCAAGAGATATACATATTTAGAAATAAAGGGAGATTTTTCTCTAATATTATCGCAGTGCATCTCGCAGGGTCCCCTATCACCTCAAAAAACAAAAATAGCGAGTATGCATACACTACCAAAAAAACATATATATATATATATTTCCCTGACAGTATTTAATGCTGTAGCTTAATCTGTTAAAGTGCATATATTCTACTAGATTACCGCTATTTTTAAAAGTGCATTTTAATATTCTTTATAAACCAACAGTGGCATTATAGATGACAGTAAGGTTGCTGATATATAAAGGTGCATTTAGATAACTTAGCTGCAACTTAATAAAATATATGCACTTTAAGTCACAGAAATAAATATTGCTTAAGAAAAATCATTATATTCTAATATATAATGGTAGTGTATGTATACTCGCTATTATTGTCATTAGAGCCAGTAGGAGACTTTGCAAGATGCACTATTAGATGATAATATATATCAGCAAGCTTACTGTCATCTATAATACCACTGTTGGTTTATAAAGAACAAGGTGGAAAGCCTGCCCTGAGGGCAGTCTATTGTGGATATACTGCCCCAGCTCATGGATATACTGTATGCCCCAGCTCATGGATATACTGCCCCAGCACGTGGATATACTGCCCCAGCACGTGGATATACTGCCCCAGCTCGTGGATATATGCCCCAGCTCATGGATATACTGCCCCAGCTCATGGATATACTGCCCCAGCTCGTGGATATACTGCCCCAGCTCGTGGATATACTGCCCCAGCACGTGGATATACTGCCCCAACAGGTGGATATACTGCCCCAGCTCATGGATATTGCCCCAGCTCATGGATATATTGCCCCAGTTCATGGATATATTGTCCCAGCTCATGGATATACTGCCCCAGCTCATGGATATTGCCCCAGCTCATGGATATATTGCCCCAGCTCATGGATATACTGCCCCAGCACGTGGATATACTGCCCCAGCAGGTGGATATACTGCCCCAGCTCATGGATATTGCCCCAGCTCATGGATATATTGCCCCAGCTCATGGATATTGCCCCAGCTCATGGATATTGCCCCAGCTTGTGGATATATTGCCCCAGCTCTTGAATATATTGCCCCAGCTCGTGGATATATTGCCCCAGCTCCTGGATACACTGCCCCCCAAGCTCTCATGGATATGGCCCAGCTCAGACCCCAGACCAGACATGGGGCGGCTGTTCGAATGCTCTATCGGCATTCGGACAGCCGCCCCTGGAGCTCCGGCATACTTACCTGCTGAGCGGCGAAGGGAAAGTTTCCCCGCTTCCGCTCATTGAAGGACCCAAGCCGCGGTCACGTGGGACTCCCACGTGACCGCGGCTTGGGTCCTTCAAATAGCGGAAGCGAGGGAACTTTCCCTTCGCCGCTCAGGGGTTGGATGCGCGCGGCAGCCGGGTAGAGGCTGCGAGTGCAGCCTCTACCCGGCTGCTGCGTGTGCATCTTGTAACCGCCACGGCGAGCGCACAGCCGGCTCGTGCCGCGGCAGTTGCATGCGCGCGCAGCCAACCGCCGCTGGTTGCGCTCGCATGCGCAGAGGAGGCTTGGCGACGGACACGCCAAGCCTTACTCTTTTATATTATAGGATATTAAAATGCACTTTTAAAAATAGCGGTAATCTAGTAGAATATATGCACTTTAACAGATTAAGGTACAGCATTAAATACTGTCAGGGAAATATATATATACTAGGTGTAAAGCCTGCCCAGAGGGCAGTCTATTGATAAGTGTGGTGCGTATGAATGTTTGTGGAAAGGAATACACAGCAGCGTCAAGAAACGTTAAATATTTTTAGTGACTATTTTGAATAAATTTCTTTGAATACAACATTTTTAGTGAAGCATGCATCAGTCCCTGGTAATAAGTAGCCTAAATACTATTAAATTTTTTTTTGTTTATGTGAAGTTGTCTTTGTTTTATATTTAAAGGGTTAAGTAGTTTGTGGGGTTTTTGCAGAGGGGTGCACTGTTTTTTTGTTTGGACCTCCAAGGTTGTTTTTTTTTTAAAGTTTTTGTTGTGTTAGTGGGGCCGTTTATTGTGCTCTGCTCAGTGCTCTGTTCAGGGCTCTTGTGCTCCGCTATGTGCTCGTCGGTGCTCTGTTCTTGCGCTCTGTTCAGAGATATTGTACTATGCTTTGCGCTATTTATTGTGCTCTGCTCTGTGTCGTTTATTGTGCTCTGCTCTGTGTTGTTTATGGCTCTGTGTCGTTTATTTTGCTGTGTTCGGCTCTGTGCAGTTTATTGTGGTTTGCTCTGTGCTCTGCCGTTTATGGTGATGTGCTCTTGTGCTCTGCTCCGTGCTCTTATCGGTGCTCTTGTGCGCTGATCGGTGCTCTGCTTGGTGCTGTGCTCTGTGTTGTTTATTGTGCTCTGCTCAGTGCCGTGCTCGTTGTTGTAGCGTTTATTGTGGTCTTGCTCTGTGGTCTGAGCTGTTTATTGTACTGTGCTTGGCTCTGTGCCTTTTATTGTGACGGGCTCTGTGGCGTTTATTCTGTTGTGCTTGGCTCCGTGCGTGGGTCAGTGACGTTTAATGTGCTGGGCTCTGTGCCGTCTATTGTGCTGTGCTCGGCTCTGTGGCGTTTATTGTGCTCGGCTCTGTGGCGTTTATTGTGCTCGGCTCTGTGCCGTCTATTGTGCTGTGCCCGGCTCTGTGCCGTTTATTGTGCTTGGCTCTGTGGCGTTTATTGTGCTCGGCTCTGTGGTGTTTGTGTTGTGCTCGGCTCTGTGACGTTTATTGTGCTTAGCTCTGTGTCGTCTATTGTGATGTGCTTGGCTCTGTGGCGTTTATTCTGTTGTGCTCGGTTAAGTGCTTGGCTCTGTGGTCGGCTCAGTGCCATATATTGTGCTCTGCGCCGTTTTTTGTGCTCTGCGCAGTTTGTGTTGTGGTTTGTTCTGTGCTCGGTGCCGTTTATTGTGCAGCGTTTGGCTCTGTGCCGTTTATTCTGTTGTGGTCGGCTCTGTGCCGTCTATTGTACTGTGCTCGGCTCTGTGGCGTCTTTTGTACTGTGCTTGGCGGCGTTTATTGTGCTTGGCTCTGTGGCGTTTATTCCTTTTTGCTCGGCTGTCTTGGGCTCGGCTCTTTGCTGTATATTGTGCTCTGCTCTGTTTATTGTGCTCTGTGCCGTTTTTGGTGTTGTGCTTGGTTCTGTGCTTCGCTTTGTGCCGAATATTGTGCTCTGCTGTTTATTGTGTTGTTCTTGGTTCTGTAGGTGAGTATATGCTCGCCACACCCACCCTGCTTGCTCGGCCGGTATCCAAGCTTAGGTGAGCCCCCGGCTTGGCTTGGGCCTAGAGGACCTGTCGAGCCGGGGACTCGCCTGAGCATGGAGGCCGGTCGAGTTGCATGCTCGGGCGTCCTCCAGGCTCAAGCGAGTCCCCGGCTCGGCTGGGCCTCTAGGCCAACGCCAAGCCGGGGGCTCGCCTAAGCTTGGATACCGGCCGAGCAAGCAGGGTGGGTGTGGAGAGCACATACTCACCTACATTAGCCCTGAGCTCCAGCGGTGACTGTCCTCCGGCTGTCGCAGGCTGCTCGGCCGGCCTCCAGGCTCAGGCGAGCCCCCGGCTTGGCTTGGGCCTACAGGCCCAGCCGAGCCGGGGGCTCGCCTAAGCCTGGAGGCCGGCCGAGCTGCCTGCGACAGCCACCGCTGGAGCTCCAGGCCAATGTAGGGGGATGTTGCCTACACATACTCACTGACATCGGCCCTTAGCTCCTCCAGCGATGGCGGTCCCGCGTCCAGCGTCCTCTCTCTCTTCGTTGGTCGCCGGCATGATGTAACGAAAGCCTTTGACCTCGGCATTTTGACCCGGGGTCAAAGGCTTTCGTGACGTCATACCGGCGACCAACGGAGAGAGAGAGGACGCTGGAAGCGGGATCGCCATCGCTGGAGAGCTAAGGGCCGATGTCGGTGAGTATGTGTGGAACCGGTGGAGGACTCGAGGCCGATGTAGGTGAGTATATGCTCTCCACACCCACCCTGCTTGCTCGGCTGGTATCCAAGCTTAGGTGAGCCCCTGGCTTGGCTTGGGCCTAGAGGACCTGTCGAGCCGGGGACTTGCCTGAGCATGGAGGCCGGTCGAGTTGCATGCTCGGGCGTCCTCCAGGCTCAAGCGAGTCCCCGGCTCGGCTGGTCCTCCAGGCCAACGCCAAGCCAGGGGCTCGCCTAAGCTTGGATACCGGCCGAGCAAGCAGGGTGGGTGTGGAGAGCACATACTCACCTACATTAGCCCTGAGCTCCAGCGGTGACTGTCCTCCGGCTGTCGCAGGCTGCTCGGCCGGCCTCCAGGCTCAGGCGAGCCCCCGGCTTGGCTTGGGCCTACAGGCCCAACCCGAGCCGGGGGCTCGCCTAAGCCTGGAGGCCGGCCGAGCTGCCTGCGACAGCCACCGCTGGAGCTCCGGGCCAATGTAGGGGGATGTTGCCTACACATACTCACCGACATCGGCCCTTAGCTCCTCCAGCGATGGCGGTCCCGCTTCCAGCGTCCTCTCTCTCTTCGTTGGTCGCCGGCATGATGTAACGAAAGCCTTTGACCCCGGCATTTTAACCCGGGGTCAAAGGCTTTCGTGACGTCATACCGGCAACCAACGGAGAGAGAGAGGACGCCGGAAGCCGGACCGCCATCGCTGGAGGAGCTAAGGGCCGATGTCGGTGAGTATGTGTAGGCAACATCCTCTTACATTGGCCGGAGCTCCACCGGTGGCTGTCCTCTGGCTGTCGCAGGCTGCTCGGCCGGCCTCCAGGCTTAGGCGAGTCCCCGGCTCGGCCTGGAGGCCGGCCTAGCAGCCTGCTCGGCCGGAGGAGGTCACCGCTGGAGCTCAGGGCCGATTTAGGGGAGTATGTTTTGGGAACTTCGGCCCTGAGCTCCAGCGGTGACCGTCCTCCGGCTGTCGCTGGCTGCTCGGCCGGCCTCTAGGCTTAGGCGAGTCCCCGGCTCGGCTGGGCCTGTAGGCCCAAGCCAAGCCGGGGGCTCGCCTGAGCCTGGAGGCCGGCCTAGCAGCCTGCTCGGCCGGAGGAGGTCACCGCTGGAGCTCAGGGCCGATTTAGGGGAGTATGTTTTGGGAACTTCGGCCCTGAGCTCCAGCGGTGACCGTCCTCCGGCTGTCGCTGGCTTCTCGGCCGGCCTCTAGGCTTAGGCGAGTCCCCGGCTCGGCTGGGCCTATAGGCCCAAGCCAAGCCGGGGGCTCGCCTGAGCCTGGAGGCCGGCCTAGCAGCCTGCTCGGCCGGAGGAGGTCACCGCTGGAGCTCAGGGCCGATTTAGGGGAATATGTTTTGGGAACTTCGGCCCGGAGCTCCAACGGTGACCATCCTCCGGCTGTCGCTGGCTGCTCGGCCGGCCTCTAGGCTTAGGTGAGTCCCCGGCTCGGCTGGGCCTGTAGGCCCAAGCCAAGCCGGGGGCTCGCCTGAGCCTGGAGGCCGGCCTAGCAGCCTGCTCGGCTGGAGGAGGTCACCGCTGGAGCTCAGGGCCGATTTAGGGGAGTATGTTTTGGGAACTTCGGCCCGGAGCTCCAGCGGTGACCGTCCACCGTCCAGCGGTGACCCGGGGTCAAAGGCTTTCGTGACGTCATACCGGCAACCAACGGAGAGAGAGAGGACGCTGGAAGCCGGACCGCCATCGCTGGAGGAGCTAAGGGCCGATGTCGGTGAGTATGTGTAGGCAACATCCTCTTACATTGGCCCGGAGCTCCACCGGTGGCTGTCCTCTGGCTGTCGCAGGCTGCTCGGCCGGCCTCCAGGCTTAGGCGAGTCCCCGGCTCGGCTGGGCCTGTAGGCCAAGCCAAGCCGGGGGCTCGCCTGAGCCTGGAGGCCGGCCTAGCAGCCTGCTCGGCCGGAGGAGGTCACCGCTGGAGCTCCGGGCCGATTTAGGGGAGTATGTTTTGGGAACTTCGGCCCGGAGCTCCAGCGGTGACTGTGCTCCGGCTGTCGCTGGCTGCTCGGCCGGCCTCTAGGCTTAGGCGAGTCCCCGGCTCGACTGGGCCTGTAGGCCCAAGCCAAGCCGAGGGCTCGCCTGAGCCTGGATGCCCGCCGAGCAGGCCGCGACAGCCGGAGGACGGTCACCGCTGGAGGATCGGGGCTTGCGGCGTTTAAACACACGGGTAGCTGCGCGCGGCTCGTGCCGATTTTTTTTTTTTTTTTTTTGCAGGCGGCCGGCACGCGCAGCTACCTGTTTGTTTTAACGGCCACTTTCAAATGTCCGTCGTGCATGCGCAGACCGCTTTTGGCGACGGACACTTGAAGGCTTACTCTTTTATAGTATAGATGTTTTTTTGGTAGTATATGCATACTCGCTATTTTTGTTTTTTGAGGTGGTAGGGGACCCTGCGAGATGCACTGCGATAATATTAGACAAAAATCTCCCTTTATTTCTAAATATGTATATCTTTTGATTTGAAATAATAGATAGAACCTTTGTAGCGCATCAAAAATAGATTAAAAGGTAGACTTCAACAAAGAGATATATCAAACATAAAGTGCTTCAGTCTTAAAGTGCTTCAATCTTAAGGTGACAAATATTTTATCAATGTACACATATAAAAAGTGCAATGTGCCATAGAACACAGTAAAGTGCAACAATATATAAAATTCCAGCAGTGCGATGGGTGTAAGAGAGTCTATAAAGTGCGACAGTGTCCGAATGTGCAAAATGTGCAAATTCAATGATATCCAATACAACAGTATGAATACCAGTGGGAAAAATTCCTTAAAATTTGCTTCTCTTTATGTTCAAGTGATGCACAAATATAGTGTAGCGCTCACTCCCGGAGGAGCCGCTGAAAATGAACCACGGGTCAGTCTCCCCGCACTAGGGAATAAAAATACTCCAACACAGTTGTGAGTTTTTATCATTTAAATAGTTTACTAAAATATTTGAGCAGATGTTGAAACACGGTATTCACAAGTATTTTTACAGTATTTTCGTATCACGGTAAAACACGTAGCGGAAAAGAAACGAAACACGAGGCTTCGTATTTCGGAAAATAAAATATTCGCAACCAAACATAAAAGCAATGCAATTTCCCGATAGTTCAGAAAAAAGGGGACACGTAGCAAAACCCCAAACATACAATCCCTTCGTATCACGGTAAACGCGCAGCGGAAGAGAGAAAAATATATTCGGAACGTATCTTTATCTTTTAACCCCTTGTTCCGATTCGTAGAAGGAAATGAGTCCTGCACAAGTTAAGTCCCAGAATGTGAAAGGTGTATATGTGTGTGTGGTACCCGGGTACTGTTCAACTGGCCAGTGAGTTTATTAAAGAAAGTCTTCGACTAGTCAGTTGGGGCCCTGTGGACTTTAAAGAGAAAACAGCAGAGCGTCCTTTAATCATAAAACAGCCTTGGAGGCCTCTCACCCATCCGACGATTTCTTTAGGCTCCGCTGACCCAGGACGTCTCTCCACCCGATTTTGACTGGGGATACTAGCGGCCCGATCCGTTGTCTGACTCCACACAGCTTTTCCAGCTCACCGCCTGCTCTCCGTTCGATTCCTCTGGTCTGCAGCAACGCCTGGATTCCGGCGGGTCTTCTTCTCTTCAGCTTGGGTGATCCTCTCTGGACTAACAGGTCTCTCTTGGTCTCTCTTGGTCTCTGGCCTAGGCCCTCTCGTGATCTCTTCGATGCTTCTGCTCTCTTTCCTTCCCTGGCGCGCTCTGGAACTTTCTCCACGAGGCAGAGGATGTAAGTATCCAGTCCCCACCCACTTCCTGTCTTCTTGCAAAGCATGCCGGGCATTGTAGTCCCAATGTCCAGTATCTCTGATCGCGATAGTCTCCATCTTGTGGCCAAAAATAGGTACTGCCACAGCAAGATTTTAACACAGCGCTACACTCTCCCCCTCCTAGAACTCTTGGGTCTCTCCAAGGAGGTACAACAGTTACATTACATTTCCACTATATTGAATACAGTTTACATAACATGTACAGGTTCAGCAGCATACAGGCAGTGGGTTAGGAACACTTCCTCAAGTTGACTCATATTTTGGGCTACCTCAGCTAGCATAGCAGACACTTCGGGCAACCTCCGCACCGTGGTGATGGCCTCTTCAGTGCTATGTCCTGGTGAGTCGTAGGTGAGTCGTTGGGCGGTCGAACAGAGCGTTTTGGTTCTGGCTCAATCAGTTCTCTTCAGGTGGAAGTACTATAGGCGTTGCCTCAATTCTTCTCTCTATCACTGGAGCAGACGTTTCTTCAGAGTATGATCCCTCCAGTGAAGGCATAGAACTATAATCACCTGATAAGCCGCCGGAGCTACCGGGATCCCCACAGCCTCAGGGACTTCCAACAGAAATTCAAGAGGCTCAGGGATATCAACAGTCTCAGGGACTTCCAACAAGAATTCAGGAGCTTCAGGCCTCAAGTTACTCTCCACCGTTCAGGGACAACGACAACCTCTTCAGGCTCCGGCGAGCGCATCCAATCTAGACAATAACTCTCTTCTTCACTGTCTCTTTCGCTCTCTTCGGCAACCCGGGTCTGTTGAGACCGAGTAACAGGAGGCAAACATGGAACAGGCGGATTTGGCCGAGGCAATTCGTCCCCAACTGGCATCCTTACAGCCTCTCTCAAAGGTAACAAATGATTTCGGTGCCAGTTCTTAAGAGGCCCAGCCTTTCCATCCGGGCGAATCTGATACACTGGTAAACCCGGCAGTTGTTTGCAGACAATGTAAACCTGGGAACTCCACCTATCCGCCAACTTGTGTCTCGCAGCAGCACCCAAGTTCTTCAATAAAACCCTATCACCGGGTAGATCTTGTATTCGAACTTTCAGGTCATAGTTCCTTTTGTTTCTTTGCTCCCTGTTCCCGAGGTCAAACGGGCCTGTTCAAACGCAGAAGCCAGATTCTTTCGAAGTCTATCCACGTAGTTTCTATGGGAAGCTACTG
>RXON01004827.1:0-25978 GCA_009667805.1 Leptobrachium leishanense | reverse complement strand
GTAGTGCTGCATAATGCCTGTGTATGGCAATTACAGCAACACCTTGTATCTGTATGTGCTGGCATAATGCCTGTGTATGGCAATTACAATAAAACCTTGTATCTATATGTGCTGCATAATGCCTGTGTATGGCGATTACAGCAACACCTTGTATCTGTATTGTACAGGGATTTACTCTCATTATAACAAGGGTTGCCAGGTCGGCCATGTTTTCCTGAACACATATAACTTATTCACGCTGATGGGCAGTGCATTATAAATGCCATCCTGCAGCATGCATAATCCATATGCTGCAGGTAAAAATTAAAAAGGAATCCCAGGTGATCTGCCTTGATCTCCTATCTGCAGTATATGAATTAAACATGTTGCAGACCAGCACGTTTCCAGGCATTCACCCTCTGAATGAAATAGTTATGTGTCCAGGAAAACATGGCTGATCTGGCAACTCTAATTATAACCCCCTGAATCTTATCCCTGTACAGCTATGAGTGACGCCACAGCTCTCCCTGTATTCTGCCCTCTCCCTGGCAGCTGTAATGCAGTGGTAATCAATTTGAATTTTTTGTTACAGTGAGGTTTAGGGCTGCTTTTGCAACTGGGTTTATGTCTCCAGGCTTCTTGGATAATGCTCCAATAAGTGCTTTCAATGCATTACAATGCAAAATCAAGTGACCTCGATTTTGGGTGTAAGTGGGTTAAGGACATTACTCTATTTGTATCTAAAATTCTACCAAAATTCTATTTTACAGTCACTCCAACATGAATCATACGGGTTATTCAGAGAGAGGTGAAAAACCAGGGGAATGCCTGGAGAAGTGAAAATTCTGGGTCAAAATAGCCAAAGCAGAAAAATTCTCCCATTTATCTCACTTTCCAAATTGGCTATTGGTTTAGATTGTTCTCTACTCCCGCCCCAATTCTCCTGATTTTCACCGTTCTCTGAATAACCCTGTATAGTCTTGTTGCAGAGTTTCTCTTTTTTCGGCAGATTCATTTGACTGCAAACCAAGCGTAAAGGGTTAATGCAATTTCCAGCGAGTCTGCACTCGCAGCAACAAATCAATCTGACATTCGTTGCCAGGAAAGGGAGCTCTGGACTTTATATCAAGGGAGTTGCTGCACATAAATGTGTTATTTGTAGCTCAAGGAGGTGTGGTGCTTGCAGGTAGCGATACACAGTTTTCATGTAAAAGTTACACAAACCCTGGGATTGGATGAAGGTGATCAGGAGGACATTACATTTTACAACCCTTCAAATGTATCATTCTTAAGCAGGGATCTCAAACTCTGCTTCCCCCCTGATGTTTCTGAACTACATCTCCCACGATTCTCTACCCGGCAGTGTGTAGATTCATATGCTGAATTAATTATACCGCAGAGAGGCGCTTCCCAGCAGTGTGTGGATTCATATGCTGCATTAATTATACCACAGAGAGGTGCTTCCCAGCAGTGTGTGGATTCATATGCTGCATTAATTATACCGCAGAGAGGCGCTTCCCAGCAGTGTGCGTATTCATATGCTGAATTAATTATACCGCAGAGAGGCGCTTCCCAGTAGTGTGTGGATTCATATGCTGAATTAATTATACTGCAGAGAGGCGCTTCCCAGCAGTGTGTGGATTCATATGCTGCATTAATTATACTGCAAAGAGGTGCTTCCCCGCAGTGTGTGGATTCATATGCTGAATTAATATACTGCAGAGAGGCGCTTTCCAGCAGTGTGTGATTCATATGCTGCATTAATTATACTGCAAAGAGGTGCTTCCCCGCAGTGTGTGGATTCATATGCTGCATTAATTATACTGCAGAGAGGCGCTTCCCAGCAGTGTGAGGATTCATATGCTGTATTAATTATACTGCAGAGAGGTCTTCCCCAGCAGTGTGTGGATTCATATGCTGCATTAATTATACTGCAGAGAGGCGCTTCCCAGCAGTGTGTGGATTCATATGCTGCATTAATTATACAGCGCAGAGAGGCGCTTCCCAGCAGTGTGCGGATTCATATGCTGCATTAATTATACTGCAGAGAGCGCTTCCCAGCAGTGTGCGGATTCATATGCTGAAATCATTTATACGCAGAGAGGCGCTTCCCAGCAGTGTGTGGATTCATATGCTGCATTAATTATACTGCAGAGAGGCGCTTCCCAGCAGTGTGTGGATTCATATGCTGCATTAATTATACTGCAGAGAGGCGCTTCCCAGCAGTGTGTGGATTCATATGCTGCATTAATTATACTGCAGAGAGGCGCTTCCCAGCAGTGTGTGGATTCATATGCTGCATTAATTATACTGCAGAGAGGCGCTTCCCAGCAGTGTGTGGATTCATATGCTGCATAAGGCTAGGGTCAGACTAACGCATTTTTCACGTTGTCTGTGAAAAAGTGCGTTCGAACGAATGGACGTATTTTTTCACGGAATACGCGATAGCGGTCATACGACGCGCAGTTTCATCCGTGATTTTGTACAGATCATCAATAAAACACTTTTTGGGTCTGGACGTTATGTTGGCCGGACATTAGCAGCGTCTGACGTCTCCTAATCACGCACTACATGCCGCTAGCGGACGCAGCGCACTCTGTACGTCAGGACTAGTGGTTTCACGTTCTCGAAAAAATGCGTTTGTTTGCCACTTGCGTTGCGCGGCCGCACTTTTGTGCGACCCGTACTTCGTATATGTGCCGTCATTGCCCGGCATCTGCTGCTAGCCTAGCACGGCCGTGATTAAGTGCGGCTGCACGCGGCGTTCGCACTGCCTAGTCTGACCCTAGCCTTAATTATACTGCAGAGAGGTGCTTCCCAGCAGTGTGCGGATTCATATGCTGAATTCATTATACCGCAGAGAGGCGCTTCCAGCAGTGTGTGGATTCATATGCTGCATTAATTATACAGCAGAGAGGTGCTTCCAGCAGTGTGTGGATTCATATGCTGCATTAATTATACAGCAGAGAGGCGCTTCCCAGCAGTGTGTTGATTCATATGCTGCATTAATTATACCGCAGAGAGGCGCTTCCCAGCAGTGTGTGGATTCATATGCTGCATTAATTATACTGCAGAGAGGTGCTTCCCAGCAGTGTGTGGATTCATATGCTGCATTAATTATACCACAGAGAGGCGCTTCCCAGCAGTGTGTGGATTCATATGCTGCATTAATTATACCGCAGAGAGGCGCTTCCCAGCAGTGTGTGTATTCATATGCTTCATTAATTATACTGCAGAGAGGCACTTCCCAGCAGTGTGTGGATTAAGGCTGGGGTCAGACGAGCGTGATTTCTACGGACTGTACGTCCGTGCAGTACGGACATCGTCAGTACGGATGACGCAGTAGTGGTCACACAGTCCGTTTTTTCACTGAAGTTATTTTTGACGGATGTAGGAGGGAAAAATAAATTACAATGACAAAACATTCTGTCCGTCAAAAATGCTGGACGTATAAATGCAGTCAGTCTGACCATGCTCCATCACTCACACACAAAGCTATGCAGACCTTGCAGACGTGGCGCACTCCGCACGTCCGTTCTAGCAGTATTACGTTCTTGCCTAACCTGCGTCCGTTGCCGCGGCCCTTGTGCGTCCGCAGTTCAGTGCGGACGTACTTCATGTGTCAGGCTCCAATGGACTTTCTTTCATGCTATCACGGACGTACTTTTAGGCGCAATCACGGACGTGAACACTACGCTCGTCTGACACCAGCCTAATACGCTGCATTAATTATACTGCAGAGAGGCGCTGCCCAGCAGTGTATGGATTCATATATTGCATTAATTATACCGCAGAGAGGCGCTTCCCAGCAGTGTGTGGATTCATATGCTGCATTAATTATACTGCAGAGAGGCACTTCCCAGCAGTGTGTGGATTCATATATTGCATTAATTATACCGCAGAGAGGCGCTTCCCAGCAGTGTGTGGATTCATATGCTGCATTAATTATACCGCAGAGAGGCGCTTCCCAGCAGTGTGCGGATTCATATGCTCCATTAATTATACTGCAGAGAGGCGCTTCCCAGCCGTGTGTGGATTCATATGCTGCATTAATTATACTGCAGAGAGGAGCTTCCCAGCAGTGTGTGGATTCATATGCTCCATTAATTTATACGCAGAGAGGCGCTTCCCAGCAGTGTGTGATTCATATGCTGCATTAATTATACTGCAGAGAGGCGCTTCTACCCCGCAGTGTGTGGATTCATATGCTTCATTAATTATACCGCAGAGAGGAGCTTCCCAGCAGTGTGTGGATTCATATGCTGCATTAATTATACTGCAGAGAGGCGCTTCTACCCCGCAGTGTGTGGATTCATATGCTTCATTAATTATACCGCAGAGAGGAGCTTCCCAGCAGTGTGTGGATTCATATGCTCCATTAATATACCGCAGAGAGGGCTTCCCAGCAGTGTGTGGATTCATATGCTGCATTAATTATACTGCAGAGAGGCGCTTCTACCCCGCAGTGTGTGGATTCATATGCTTCATTAATTATACCGCAGAGAGGAGCTTCCCAGCAGTGTGTGGATTCATATGCTTCATTAATTATACCGCAGAGAGGAGCTTCCCAGCAGTGTGTGGATTCATATGCTGCATTAATTATACCGCAGAGAGGTGCTTCCGTGCAGTGTGTGGATTCATATATTGCATTAATTATACCGCAGAGAGGAGCTTCCCAGCAGTGTGTGGATTCATATGCTGCATTAATAATACTGCAGAGAGGCGCTTCCCAGCAGTGTGTGGATTCATATGCTGCATTAATTATACCACAGAGAGGCGCTTCCCAGCAGTGTGTGGATTCATATGCTGCATTAATTATACCACAGAGAGGCGCTTCCCAGCAGTGTGTGGATTCACATGCTGCATTAATTATACCGCAGAGAGGCGCTTCTTCCCAGCAGTGTGTGGATCCATATGCTGCATTAATTATACTGCAGAGAGGCGCTTCCCTGCAGTGTGTGGATTCATATATTGCATTAATTATACCGCAGAGAGGAGCTTCCCAGCAGTGTGTGGATTCATATGCTGCATTAATTATACTGCAGAGAGGTGCTTCCCTGCAGTGTGTGGATTCATATGCTGCATTAATTATACCACAGAGACGCTTCCCAGCAGTGTGTGGATCCATATGCTGCATTAATTATACCGCAGAGAGGCGCTTCCCAGCAGTGTGTGGATTCATATGCTGCATTAATTATACCACAGAGAGGCGCTTCCCAGCAGTGTGTGGATCCATATGCTGCATTAATTATACTGCAGAGAGGCGCTTCCCTGCAGTGTGTGGATTCATATATTGCATTAATTATAACCGCAGAGAGGAGCTTCCCAGCAGTGTGTGGATTCATATGCTGCATTAATTATACTGCAGAGAGGCGCTTCCCAGCAGTGTGTGGATTCATATGCTGCATTAATTATACTGCAGAGAGGCGCTTCCCAGCAGTGTGTGGATTCATATGCTGCATTAATTATACTGCAGAGAGGCGCTTCCCTGCAGTGTGTGGATTCATATATTGCATTAATTATACCGCAGAGAGGTGCTTCCCTGCAGTGTGTGGATTCATATGCTGCATTAATTATACCACAGAGACGCTTCCCAGCAGTGTGTGGATCCATATGCTGCATTAATTATACCGCAGAGAGGAGCTTCCCAGCAGTGTGTGGATTCATATGCTCAGTAAACCTCTGTTCTTAATCTTTCAAGATTCTTTTCTTTCAGGAATAGTACCAGAGGATTGGAGAAAAGCTGACGTCGTCCCTATATTTAAGAAAGGTTTAAAATTTGTGCCTGGAATTATAGACCTGTGAGCTTAACATCTGTGGCTGGGAAAGTATTTGAGGGGTTACTAAGGGATAATATTCAGGAATTTATTGGGAGGTATAATGTAATTGGCAAAAATCTGTATGGTTCTTGAAACACAGATCATGTCAGACTAACCTAATTACGTTCTATGAGGAAGTAAGTAGAAGTATAGATCAGGGGTCGCAGTGGATGTGATTTACTTAGATTTTGCCAAAGCTTTCGACACAGTTCCACACAAAGGTTACTATTTAAATTAAGAAAAAATGGTCTAGATGAAAATACTTGTTCTTGGATAGAAAACTGGCTAAAAGATAGGGTACAGAGAGTGGTCATAAATGGTACATTTTCAATATGGACACACAGTGGTAAGCGGTGTCCCTCAGGGGTCTGTTATAGACCAATACTATTCAATTTATTTATAAATGACCTTGAGATAGGCATTGAAAGTCATGTATCAGTGTTTGCAGAGGACATAAAACTAGGAAAATAATACAATGTGAGCAGGATGTTACTTCGCTGCAGAGGGATTTAGATAAATTGGGGGACTGGGCACTTAAATGGCAGATGAAATTTAATCTAGATAAATGCAAAGTTATGCACTTTGGAGTGAAGAACACACAAGCAACTTATACCCTAAATAGTACGGAGTTAGGGAAATCCAAGCAGGAGAAGGATTTGGAATAATCATAGACTTCAAAACTAAGTAACAATGTGCAATGTCAAACAGCAGCCACCAAGGCCAGCAAAGTACTGGCATGCATTAAAAGGAGAGTTCACTCACGGATGAAAACATAATCTTGCCTCTGTATAAATCAATGGTCAGGCCGCACCTTGAATATGCCGTGCAATTTTGGGCACCTGTCTTAAAAAAAGATATTATATCGCTAGAAAAAGTGCAGAGACGGGCAACTAAATTAACCACTTCCATGCGGAGGACGCGCTCGGCGCGTCCTCCGCATGGCTCCTGCTGTGCGGAGGACGCGCTGAGCGCGTCCTCCCTTTGGGGTCAGCGTTCGCCGGGTTCCGGCCGATCGCTGGCCCCCCCGTGCGGGCTGACATCCTCGATGTCAGCCCAGCATCCGGAACCGCCGCCGATGAAATTAGGTGTCATCGCGGCAGCGCGATGACACCTAATTCAGGCGCCCCCCAGCATGTGCGGAGGAGGCGCCTGAAAGGAGGGGGAGGTCCTTCGGACCTCTCTCCCTCCCGATCGGCGGCGTTGCGGGGTTAACCCAGGCACCATTTGGAAGGGCACAGCCTGCCCTTCCAAATGGTGCCTGGCATTAACCCCTGGGGAGCTGGATCGCGAATCGGCGCTGAAAAGCGCCGGTTCGTGATCCTTTCCCGGAGCTGGGACATCTTGGATGTCGGCCAAGCCTCCGGGAACTCCCCCTGAGGACTGGCGTCATCGTGCATAGCCGATGACGCCAGTCCTAGAGTTAACCCCTAACTGCCACCAACGGTGGAGATAGGGAGTTCATTGGAACTCCCTATCTCCCGATCTGTGGCAGCTAGGGGTTAAAGTTTGGTATGGTTGGATCGGCCAGAGCATGTCGTTCCAACGATACCAAACACTACTGTGAAAAAGTTTTTTTAAAAAAATAAAAATTAAAAATAAAAAATATTTAAAAACAAAATTATAAAAAAACAAAACATTTTTTTTCTTTTTTTTGGTTCGTTAATACAGCAATATTGTTCCCATTTCAATTATAATGTGAACAATGATGCTGCACTAACGATTTTGTATGCGGTGCGTTTGTTAAAAATCGTGTATTTTTCCCAAAAAAAAATGTAACGAGACCCCATCTCTAATTTTTTAATAAGCGCACCCCATACAAAATATAACCGCAATTGCTCGCATGTTAAAATGTGAAAAAAAACACTTTACACGTTGTAAATTATTGAAAATACATATTTTATTGCATTTTTTGTTATAATATACAGACATGACATAACGTATACATATAATAATGACATATTATGAATCTACCGAGTCTGACGGAAAGAACGATATATAATATGTCTGGGTAATATACTAAAATAAGCCTTCAAAACACGTTTAAACATGATGAGAAAAACCGGTAAAAATGACCTCAGCACAGAGGCGTGAAAAGCCTCAGCAGCGAAAGGGTTAATAAGGGGGATGGAAGGGTTAAGTTATGAGGAAAGACTAACAAGCTTAAACCGGTTTAGAAGCGGCGCCTTAGAGGGGATCTGATAACCTTATATAAATATATACGGGGCCATTATCAACCATTGTCTGATAACCTATTCATTAACAGGACTATACATAGGACAAGGGGTCATCCATTTAGACTGGAAGAAAGAAAGTTTAGCTTAAAGCATAGGAAGGTTATTTTACGGTGAGACAAATAAGCTGTGGAATTCTCTGCCTGTTGAGGTGGTTGGTCAGAGTCTGTACAGACTTTTAAAAAAACGACTGGATGACTTCCTGCAGAGACAGAATATTAAGGGATATAATATTTAATATGTGGGTAAAAGCTTCTTGATCCAAGGAGAAATCTGACGCCATTCTGGGGTCAAGAAGGATTTTTTCCCAGTGTTTTATATTTCAGACTGGGTTTTTTGCCTTCTTTTGGATCAACAGCAGTAGGTTATGTGGGAGAGGCTGAAACCGATGGACGCATGTCTTTTTTCAGCCTATATAACTATGTAACTATGTAACTATGCTCCATTAATTATACTGCAGAGAGGCGCTTCCCAGCAGTGTGTGGATTCGTATGCTGCATTAATTATACTGCAGAGAGGCGCTTCCCAGCAGTGCGTGGATTCATATGCTGCATTAATTATACCGCAGAGAGGAGCTTCCCAGCAGTGTGTGGATTCATATGCTGCATTAATTATACTGCAGAGAGACGCTTCCCAGCAGTGTGTGGATTCATATGCTGCATTAATTATACTGCAGAGAGGCGCTTCCCAGCAGTGTGTGATTCATATGCTGCATTAATTATACTGCAGAGAGGTGCTTCCCAGCAGTGTGTGGATTCATATGCTGCATTAATTATACTGCAGAGAGGTGCTTCCCAGCAGTGTGTGGATTCATATGCTGCATTAATTATACTGCAGAGAGGCGCTTCCCAGCAGTGTGTGGATTCATATGATGCATTAATTATACCGCAGAGAGGCGCTCCCAGCAGTGTGTGGATTCGTATGCTGCATTAATATACTGCAGAGAGCGCTCCCAGCAGTGTGTGGATTCATATGATGCATTAATTATACCGCAGAGAGGCGCTTCCCAGCAGTGTGTGGATCTCTATGCTGCATTAATTATACTGCAGAGAGGCGCTTCCCAGCAGTGTGTGGATTCATATGATGCATTAATTATACCGCAGAGAGGCGCTTCCCAGCAGTGTGTGGATTCGTATGCTGCATTAATTATACTGCAGATAGGCGCTTCCCAGCAGTGTGGGATTCATATGCTGCATTAATTATACTGCAGAGAGGTGCTTCCCAGCAGTGTGTGGATTCATATGATGCATTAATTAACCGCAGAGGCGCTTCCCAGCAGTGTGTGGATTCATATGCTGCATTAATTATACCGCAGAGAGGTGCTTCCCAGCAGTGTGTGGATTCATATGCTGCATTAATTATACTGCAGAGAGGCGCTTCCCAGCAGTGTGTGGATTTATATGCTGCATTAATTATACCGCAGAGAGGCGCTTCCCAGAAATGTGCAGATTTTTTTTTTGAGAAAGTATTTTACCAGGAAGGATACATTGAGATTTCTCTCGCTTTCAAGTATGTCCTGGGTGGCGAGTATGTACCGTTAGGTGTCTTGCCCAAGGACACTTACTGGAGAGGTGGTCGTCGGGATCGAACCCATGACTCCACAGGCTCTCTCCACGCAGAGCAGTGATGTTACCTCTACTCCACCTAGCCGATTCATATGCTGCGTTATACTGCAAAGAGGTATTGCCCGGCAGTGTGCGGAATCACATGCTGCATTAATTATACTGCAGAGAGGTGCTTTCCAGCAGTGTGTGGATTCATATGCTGCATTAATTATACTGCAGAGAGGCGCTTCCCCGCAGTGTATAGATTCATATGCTGCATTAATTATACCACAGAGAGGCGCTTCCCAGCAGTGTGTGGATTAATATGCTGCATTAATTATACTGCAGAGAGGCGCTTCTTCCCAGCAGTGTATAGATTCATATGCTGCATTAATTATACTGCAGAGAGGTGCTTCCCAGCAGTGTGTGGATTCATATGCTGCATTATTTATACCGCAGAGAGGTGCTTCCCAGCAGTGTGTGGATTCATATGCTGCATTAATTATACTGCAGAGAGGTGCTTCCCAGCAGTGTGCGGATTCATATGCTGCATTAATTATACTGTAGAGAGACGCTTCTTCCCAGCAGTGTATAGATTCATATGCTGCATTAATTATACTGCAGAGAGGTGCTTCCCAGCAGTGTGTGGATTCATATGCTGCATTAATTATACTGCAGAGAGGTGCTTCCCAGCAGTGTGTGGATTAATATGCTGCATTAATTATACTGCAGAGAGGCGCTTCTTCCCAGCAGTGTATAGATTCATATGCTGCATTAATTATACTGCAGAGAGGGCTCCCCAGGTGTGTGGATTAATATGCTGCATTAATTATACCGCAGAGAGGCGCTTCTTCCCAGCAGTGTATAGATTCATATGCTGCATTAATTATACTGCAGAGAGGTGCTTCCCAGCAGTGTGTGGATTCATATGCTGCATTAATTATACCGCAGAGAGGTGCTTCCCAGCAGTGTGCGGATTCATATGCTGCATTAATTATACTGCAGAGAGGCGCTTTCCAGCAGTGTATAGATTCATATGCTACATTAATTATACTGCAGAGAGGCGCTTTCCAGCAGTGTATAGATTCATATGCTGCATTAATTATACTGCAGAGAGGCGCTTCCCAGCAGTGTGTGGATTCATATGCTGCATTAATTATACCGCAGAGAGGTGCTTCCCAGCAGTGTGCGGATTCATATGCTACATTAATTATACTGCAGAGACGCGCTTTCCAGCAGTGTATAGATTCATATGCTGCATTAATTATACTGCAGAGAGGCGCTTTCTATCAGTGTATAGATTCATATGCTGCATTAATTATACTGCAGAGAGGCGCTTCCCAGCAGTGTGCGGATTCATATGCTGCATTAATTATACCGCAGAGAGGCGCTTCCAAGCAGTGTGTGGATTCATATGCTGCATTAATTATACTGCAGAGAGGCGCTTCCCAGCAGTGTGCGGATTCATATGCTGCATTAATTATACCGCAGAGAGGCGCTTCCCAGCAGTGTGTGGATTCATATGCTGCATTAATTATACCGCAGAGAGGCGCTTCCCAGCAGTGTGTGGATTCATATGCTACATTAATTATACTGCAGAGAGGTGCTTCCCAGCAGTGTGTGGATTCATATGCTGCATTAATTATACTGCAGAGAGGCGCTTCCAAGCAGTGTGTGGAATTCATATGCTGCATTAATTATACTGCAGAGAGGCACTTCCCAGCAGTGTGTGGATTCATATGCTGCATTAATTATACCGCAGAGAGCGCTTCCCAGCAGTGTGTGGATTCATATGCTGCATAATTATACTGCAGAGAGGCGCTTCCCAGCAGTGTGGTATTCATATGCTGTATTAATTATACTGCAGAGGCGCTCCTAGCAGTGTGTGGATTCATATGCTGCATTAATTATACCGCAGAGAGGCGCTTCCCAGCAGTGTGTGGATTCATATGCTGTATTAATTATACTGCAGAGAGGCGCTCCCAGCAGTGTGTTTATTCATATGCTGCATTAATTATACTGCAGAGAGGCGCTTCCAGCAGTGTGTGTATTCATATGCTGTATTAATTATACTGCAGAGAGGTGCTTCCCAACAGTGTGTGGATTCATATGCCTGCAATTAATTATACTGCAGAGAGACGCTTCCCAGCAGTGTGCGGATTCATATGCTGCATTAATTATACTGCAGAGAGGCGCTTCCCAGCAGTGTGCGGATTCATATGCTGCATTAATTATACTGCAGAGAGGCGCTTCGCCAGCAGTGTGTGGATTCATATGCTGCATTAATTATACTGCAGAGAGCGCTTCCCAGCAGTGTGTGGATTCATATGCTGCATTAATATATACTGCAGAGAGGTGCTGCCCCGCAGTGTGTGGATTCATATGCTGCATTAATTATACTGCAGAGAGGCGCTTCCCAGCAGTGTGCGGATTCATATGTGCATTAATTATACCGCAGAGAGGAGCTTCCCAGCAGTGTGTGGATTCATATGCTGCATTAATTATACTGCAGAGTCGCTTCCCAGCAGTGTGTGGATTCATATGCTGCATTAATTATACTGCAGAGAGGCGCTTCTTCCCAGCAGTGTGTGGATTCATATGCTGCATTAATTATACTGCAGAGAGTGCTTCCCAGCAGTGTGTGGATTCATATGCTGCTATTAATTATACTGCAGAGTCGCTTCCCAGCAGTGTGTGGATTCATTATGCTGCATTAATTATACTGCAGAGAGGCGCTTCTTCCCAGCAGTGTGTGGATTCATATGCTGCATTAATATACCCAGAGAGGCGCTTCCCGGCAGTGTGTGGATTCATATGCTGCATTAATTATACTGCAGAGAGGCGGCTTCCCAGCAGTGTGTGGATTCATATGCTGCATTAATTATACTGCAGAGAGGCGCTCCCAGCAGTGTGTGGATTCATATGCTGCATTAATTATACCGCAGAGAGGTGCTTCCCAGCACTGTGTGGATTCATATGCTGCATTAATTATACTGCAGAGAGGTGCTTCCCAGCAGTGTGTGGATTCATATGCTGCATTAATTATATACTGCAGAGAGGCGCTTCCGCTCCCAGCAGTGTGTGGATTCATATGCTGCATTAATTTACTGCAGAGAGGTGCTTCCCAGCAGTGTGCGGATTCATATGCTGTATTAATTATAACTGCAGAGAGGTGCTTCCCAGCAGTGTGTGGATTCATATGCTGCATTAATTATACTGCAGAGAGGGCTTCCCAGCAGTGTGTGGATTCATATGCTGCATTAATTATACCGCAGAGAGGTGCTTCCCAGCACTGTGTGGATTCATTGCTTGCATTAATTATACTGCAGAGGCGCTTCCCAGCAGTGTGTATGGATTCATATGCTGGCATTAATTATACCGCTGCAGAGTGCTTCCCAGCACTGTGTGGATTCAATATGCTACATTAACTTAGCTGAGAGAGGCGCTTCCGCAGTGTGTGGATTCATATGCTGCATTAATTATACTGCAGAGAGGCGCTTCCCAGCAGTGTGTGGATTCATATGCTGCATTAATATACTGCAGAGAGGCGCTTCCCAGCAGTGTGGGGATTCATATGCTGCATTAATTATACCGCAGAGAGGCGCTGCCCAGGCAGTGTGTGGATTCATATGCTGCATTAATTATACTGCAGAGAGGCGCTTCCCAGCAGTGTGTGGATTTATATGCTGCATTAATTATACCGCAAGAGGAGCTTCCCAGCAGTGTGTGGATTCTATGCTGCATTAATTATACCGCAGAGAGGCCTTCCCAGCAGTGTGTGGATTCATATGCTGCATTAATTATACAGCAGAGAGGTGCTTCCCAGCAGTGTGTGGATTCATATGCTGCATTAATTATACGGCAGAGAGGCGCTTCCCAGCAGTGTGTGGATTCATATGCTGCATTAATTATACCGCAGAGAGGTGCTTCCCAGCAGTGTGTGGATTCATATGCTGCATTAATTATACAGCAGAAGAGGCGCTTCCCAGCAGTGTGTGGATTCATATGCTGCGCATTAATTATACCGCAGAGAGGCGCTTCCCAGCAGTGTGTGGATTCATATGCTGCATTAATTATACCGCAGAGAGGTGCTTCCCAGCAGTGTGTGGATTCATATGCTGCATTAATTATACCGCAGAGAGGTGCTTCCCAGCAGTGTGTGGATTCATATGCTGCATTAATTATACCGCGAGAGGGCGCTTCCCAGCAGTGTGTGGATTCATATGCTGCATTAATTATACTGCAGAGAGGTGCTTCCAGCAGTGTGTGGATTCATATGCTGCATTAATTATACCGCAGAGAGGAGCTTCCAGCAGTGTGTGGATTCATATGCTGCATTAATTATACTGCAGAGAGGCGCTTCCCAGCAGTGTGTGGATTTATATGCTGTGTAAAGGAGTGATCTCTCCATTGTGTGTTGTTATTTTTTATTTATATATCAATAATATATTTATCTTTAGGAATATTGGATACTGCAGAAATAATAATAATAATAATAATAGTAAGATTCGTGGATATATATGTAAATTTGAAACCAGTTCCCTCCGTCTGAAAAATACAGTATAATATGATTTTTTTTTTTCTGATAATTCAGTTTTTTATTAACGCATTTCAGTAATATACAGAATGAGAAAATAAGCTATTACAGGTCTATTCAGAGAGCAGTGAAAAGTAGGAGAATGACTGGAGAATGGAAAATTCCAGTCAAATAGCCGATTTGGAAAGTGAGATGAAAGGGAGAATTTTTCTGGTTTGGCTATTTTTGACCTAGAATTTTCCATTCTCCAGTCATTCTCCTGCTTTTCACCTCTCTCTGAATAACCCTGATATTTTCCTGATGTATCATGAAAGGAAATACAATAGGAATAAGAAATAAAAATAAATAAATCAACGATAATGCTTTCTGAGGAAAGCGCCGGCTTATTAAATCGCTACGGGCTTGGTGGTGACATTTCTGGGCAGGCAGCGCAGTGCGCCACACACCTGTAATATTACGGGCACCTGAGCCCCTTGGCCGCTGCTGGCGATGTTTGTGTTTGGGGATCAGGAGGAGACGCGCTGCAGGGTAGGGTCTGGTTCACATTTGTAAGCTCAGCCGGGACGAGCCTGAGCGAAACTGACTCAGGTGGAAGAAGGAGGAAGGGCTGAACTTTGATACCAGAGGAGGTGAGCCCAGGGAGGAGCCGCTTCTTCACCTGCACACACACGTAGGACAGATCCTCAGTCCACCGGAGCACAGGACGCTGCCACGATGACATGAGGCTGACACCACAGCCCACCTCAACAACACCAAGGTGATGCTGGATCTGCGCAGCGAGGTGACGCCAGCAGGTAGCAGCGCGCCAAGTTCCCAGGTGGTGGTATATCAGAGGGTATCTGGGGCTACAATAAAAGGAGGAAAAATAAATCTCATCTCTGCCGAAGAGGTGGTTAAAGGGCGGCAGCAGCAGCAGGGTGTGGATGTACATTTTCACCAGAAGGGTTAATATATTGTTAAACGGCAGCAATGTGTCGTGTATCCGTGTCGTGGTATGTCCATGCTGTCTGTACATCCAGGCTGAGACAGTCTTCTGTATGTCGATAATCTTCTATACCGTTACAATTAAAAGCAGTTATAAAAGCCAACAGATCCGTAGCGCTGTACAATGGGTAGGACAAAACAAACTAAATTTGACTGACACAGTCAGACACACTGAGAGGACCTGCTCAAGAGCTTACAATCTAAACGGAGTCGGAGAGGGATGACACACGGAGGTGTGTGTAAATATCAGGGTTGTAAGATGTAATGGGTTGCGGGGGGGTGTGTGGGCGATCAGGAAAATTCAATGGGGGATTAAACAGGTAAGGCCCGTGTCAGATGAACGCAGTGATCACGTCCGTGTTGCCGCACAGTTTTAACGTCCGTTGTAGCATAGAATCCTGAGCAATAGAGACCCACATACTAAGCGCGAACAGTGCACGCACAACGCACGTGGCAAATGGACGCAAGTTAGGCAAGAGCGTAAAACCGCTAGAACAGATGCGCAGAGTGCGCCACGTCTGCATAGCATTGTGTGTGTGATGATACGAAGTCAGACGGACCGCTTTTTTGACGTCCAGCACCTTGATGCACACATTGGCTTTTCATATTCTGTATCTTTTTCATACTAATTTTGTTTCCTGTAATTCCCGTCTTTTTGTTCTTTTTCCCCTACGTCCGTCAAGAAAGACGGATCGTGTGGTGTCTACAGTATCTTCCGTCAGGATGTCTGTCCGTTCTGCACGCACGCAGAGTGCGCTCAGACTGCGCTCGGCTGACATTAGCCTAAAAGTGCCTTTTACTAAGCGGTGGATTGCGGTGAATATCCACGTCGCCCCGCTTGCTTTATCCCTTCAGATTGTCTATTTTGACCTAAATTTGCATTTCCCTTTCCCTTTCACCTTTCAATCAGATTGCAGTTTAGTAGATAATCCCTTAATACAGCCATATCTTCATTTCTCCGTCGGTTGGGCAGGTTGAAGGGAAGCATTCGCATCATTGGTTAAACCGAGTGAGGATTGGGAGTGTGTTATGCCGTGAGCAGACCGGTCAGGTGTCACTAGATAAGGGACTGACTCATGGCGAGGGGGTGTCACCCATTAAATACGTTATCTGATGTCACTGGAAAAAGATGGGAGGCTGCGCATACACCTCCTTTATAAAGATGGAAATAGGTGTGTGTGTGTGTGTATATAATATATATATAATCTCAAAACCGCAGCGGGACGCATTCTGAGACTAAAATAAAAATAGGTTTATTAGGTATACATTGAAGATACATTTTTATGTTTACTTAAAAAAAAAAAAAAAAAAAAACAGAAGAAAAAATGTAAGTATACATAAAAATGTATCTCCAATGTATACCTAATAAACCTATTTTTTTATTTTAGTCGCGGAGTGCTTCCCTCTGCTGTTTTGATATAACATCTTTTGGATAGCACCGGACATAAGAACTTTTTGATTATCAGGGTTATTCAAAGCATGGTGAACCTCAGGAGAATGACTGGAGAAGTGAAAATTCTACGTCAAAATAGCCAAACCAGAAAAATTCTTCCATTTATCTCCCTTTCCAAATCGGCTCGTTGGTGTAGATTGTTCTCTTCTCCTGCCAGTTCTCCTTGTTTTCACCTCTCTCTGAATAACCCTGATTGTTCCCTTTTGGCTGACACACTGGGAAGCTGCAATTAAATGCATTAAGCTGCTGTTGCTGTTCCTTTTTTAATTTTTCATAGGACGTTTGGTGTGCTCTCTTTTTGGTCCGTTGTATTAAAACGGAGTGGAAGCTCACAGGGACATAATAAAGAATCAAATATTTTATTACCTATACTTGGAAATGGGAACATTCTCAAGATCCGCCATTGGACTCGGCATATTTTCAGGAAAGTGTCAAAACGTCAGGGTAAATGGGCAGGTTTTCCAAGAGATAGTCTTCAAGCTTTTGTGATTGATCAATAATCTTTTGAACAGGCAGCATTACAGGGAAAATGGCAAATTCTCACGGTGAAAGTGAATTTTTTCCAGAGTCTCTGGGCACTTACTCATTTACCATTCATACAACGGAAATGCTATTGCCCTTCTGCCCATTTAATTTCAATATCTCTGATTTTAAAAAGAACGATATGTCACAACTCTGGGGTGAATTCCTGCTTCATTGAGTCAATAGGCACTTAGTAATGATATATATATTTTTTTACATTGTATCATTTCCACATCTTGGTGCTTGAACTCCGTCTGCGTTGCTATGACTTACCAGGGTTTGTTTTCAATCCCATATTTGGACATGTGGAACAGGTATAACCGGAACCAGAATGGAAAGCGTTAACTAACCGGTAATTCTTTTTATAAAGGGAGGGGAGGGAGAGCTTAGGTTAAAGCACTTGAAGCCCCTTGGGGATGAAAGTGCTATATAAAAATGTAGATAATTATCCTGTACAGAATAAAGCGTCCTTTCTCGCGTGAAGCTCTGTTGTCTGGTGTTATAGACGGCCCCGGAGGCACGACTTGCTGCTTGTATTTAAAGGTAAATCATGTCATTCAGTGAGTCACTCATTTATCTGGGCTTGTGTGACTGTGCACACCTGTATTTTATTTAATGAGGGTTATTACAGGTTGGGGGACTCTATTGATCAGATACAGCCCTGGGGTTTGCTTTTTAGAAAACAGTGTAATAACTTATAGTATATTAAGAATATACCTCCTCTGTCCTCCCTGTATGTACGTATTGTCCACAGCTTGGACCAATGGAATGGAAAACTAGTGGGCCAGTGTATGTACACTATATAGGGGTTATTCAGAGAGGTCCGAAATGTAACCAGACACTGAAATTCAGCATACAGTGACATTTCGGGGCCATTCGGCTATTCAGAGAGCAGGCAGTTTGCCAAATTTTGGTGATTTGCTGCACATGCGGTGCCTGGTTGACGGCAGTGAAATCCCCCATAGAGAAGCAATGGTTAATCCAGGGCTTGACAAATTTGCTTTGAATCTAGGAGCCATCTGCTAAAGTTAGGAGCCAGGTTTTTTTCCAGACTAAGGCCGGTGTCAGACGAGTGCACAAGATGCGCCAGTACTGACGTGCCTACCGGTGTTCGTTGCAGCATTGTGATGCTGCAACGGGGCTGGTCACACGCAAAAAAAAAAAAAAAACCTCCCCGTCGACATGCTAGACACACATGGAAGGGACTTCAAAGCATGATCCTCCTTAGGAGGATCGAGTCTTGCAGTGCTGAGTGCACTAAATGCGCTCAGAGAGGCGGCCAGACGGGTGTCAGAGTTGAAGGAACGTCCATTCTCACGGACATTCCTTCCGCTCTGCAAAACGCTCGTCTGACCCCGGTGTAACAACTAAAGAGTTTGAACTTTGTATTTCTGTAACAACTGTAAAATTTCAATGTTCTTGAACCCAGGACATACTTGAAAACGAAAGAAATCTCAATGTATCCTTCCTGGTAAAATACTTTACAAATAAATGTACCATTTTCTTAAGACGTACGTTTTCTTACGTTTATTTAATGTCATATGACGCTTTCCAGTAAATATTTTAGAATTTTGCTGAGAGCCTGTACAATTTATGATATTCACATGTATGGCCAGAACACACACACACCACACACCACACACACACACCATTTCTTGTCGCCATGGCGACCCTGGCACCTGGGTTTCTCGACCCCCCCCCCCCCCGGGTTAATCTATACAGAGACCTCGAACAGCAGAGGAATGTCTGTGAAATGCCCTGATGTTGAGTAATTGAATTTAAGCAAGCATGGGATAGGCATAAGGCCAAAAGATAAATCCAGGTAAAGTGTCCATGTAATTGGGCAGACTAGATGGGCCCAAAGGTTCTTATCTGCCGACATTTTTCTATGTTGGGTGGTTTTATTCGACAGGTTTATTCAGGAGAATCCCATAGGTTTCAATGTTAAAAATATTCCCGTTTTAATGTAATATCTAATAAACCGTTTTATCTTAATCTGCAGCAAAGTCTCTTTTTTTTTTTTTACTTCTACACCGTTCGTCAGCTTGTCAGCTTTTTCCGGCGTCTGCTCTGCACTGTGATTGGCGGCTCATCTGCTTTTTCTGACGTGCTTGGCGTGGTTTCTGCGGGTGTTAGGTGGGTTTTTCCTGCACTCCAGTGAATGATGAATACACCGCAGGGTGGGGAACTATGATTCCCCGAAGCGCGGGGAACAAGAGTGCACCAAAATGTCGGCGACATTTCGGTGCTCTCTAAATAACACTATAATCACTAGAGTATAGCAGGGCACAGTGATACCTTTTTTTTATTGGACTAACATTACCATTAAAAGACAAACTTTGGTGCGTAAAACTCTCTTCTTCAGGTCTGGAAGCTATACTGAGCAAATCAAAAAATTGAACAATAAAGAGTCAAGCAGAAGTGTGTGTGTGTGTGTGTGTGTGTGTGTGTGTGTGTGTGGGGGGGGGTTAGGATGGGTGTCGTAAATACTTATAATGGAATAGTATGGGCAAAAAGGGTAAACAGAGAGAATGGATCATAGGCCCATAAAACAAGAGAGATAAGCATCATGATGGCGCCTGTGTCAATGACACCACTTAAAAAAAACAGAAGAAACCAGGTACAATTCTGAATGTTACAGGACATTATGATGGTGATTTATAAAGCCAGAATCTACATTGAGTCCCTCCTGTATGGTGTTAAAATAAGTGATTTTTATTTCGAATGTCCTACGTTCACGAGAGTTTTTAAAATTTCCTATGAGGACTTTAATCCCGAGGTTGTGGATATGTATTTAGATAGTTAATTATAGGGTCTTCTACCAAATAATGACACTGACATTTATTAAAAATGTACAAAAGTTAAATTATAAATAAATTGCACTAGCAAATCTATAAAAAGAAAGTGTGTGTGTGTATGTTGTTATCAATTTCTTATACCTCCTGTGTGACGTATTTTTCTTCAGTTTCTAGTTCTTGTTTATAATAGAGGTAGTGTTGTTACATCGTGGAATGTTTCCCCCCCCCCGGCTTTAGTATTCATAAAACACACCCTTTTTCTTAGTATATATGAGTTTTGTAGAAGAATCATGCTTTATAAAATTACACCCCCTATCCTGATGAATATGTTTTTTTTTTGGTTTTTTGGGGGGGGTTTTGAGGGCATATAATAGACCTCGCCTCTTCTGTAATGTTATGATTTATGTTGTTCGTGCTAGTTATCCTGTAGTTATTTATATGGGTTTTATTTGTGTTTATTGAGCTACAGATATACTGCATGGTCCAAAACAAAGTCACATCCTCTGTTTGGTTGGACATCTTTTGCTGTGATTCTGAAGTGGAAATAGGCTGGAAGACGGCGGCCATCTTGTTCAGAATATTGGTTCACTTGTATATAACTAGACAGGTTTGTAGCTGAAACTAGAATGAGGTATACGTAGAAATTTAGGAATGCGTTTAGATTAGCAGAAAAGCAATTAAAGCTTTATGAAAGATCTCTGCTGTTCCTGGCACGGAGGAGAAAAGCGAAGTAGATCCTCCAAGGTCGTTGGGGCCCGCAGAAAGACAAAGGAGTAGAGATCAGGCCAGGTGCCATCTGTAACAAGTGATTGTAGGCGCAAGGGAGGAGGGCGCAGCCCGGAACAGTAAGAGCAATTAATTTTGATTTACTGAAACTAACACAAAGTTTGCCAATTTACAGCCAATTAATGAAATGTCTTTGTATTAGCCAAAGGGAGGTATTAACCCACGTGGGGTGGAATAAAGTGTCATTGGGAGGTGGGCTAACTGGGATGTACCTAATTACGTATTTTTGGGTATAAGATCCCTTGCACGGGTGAAAGGGGGGGCTCACTCTTTGCGATTCAATCCTGTGTGGGCACTTGTGTGACGACACAATAAAGTTTGCCTTTCCTGAAGAGACTCGTGTTCTGACAATCCTTACTTGTGCCCGGTCCGGCGCCGTCTTGAAAGTGAATCTGTTTTTGTCCGCCTACATTTTCAGCACGCGTTCCCTGCAGCATCATGTCGATAAGATCACGCAATGTCACAGCATCTAATCGCGTCCAGAGTGGCATTAATTCATGGCCAAGATCTTGTGTTGATGGAGAGTCGCAGCGCTGCGTAAAGTCTTCTCCAGTGCATTATCCCAAAGATCCTCAATGGGATCCTTAAGGTCTGGACTGTGCGGTGGCCAATCCATGCGTGAAAATGATGTCTCGTGCTCCCTGAACCACTCTTGCACAATTTGAGCCCGATGAATCCTGGCATTGTCATCTTGGAATATGCCCGCTGTGCCGTCAGGGGAGAAAAAACCCATTGATGGAAAAAGCTGCTCAGTCAGTGTATTCAGGGAGACACATGACTTCATTTTATACTGAAACATGTTCACTGCAGTAATTAGCAAATAGGTGTGAGCCTTCCATTGGATAAGTTAAATCCATGTGGTGACCTCTTCTTTTTATCATCTCAAACTCTTGTCCTAGCTCTGTATATTGTTTCAAGGTTAATATACTGAAAGTTAGATAGGATTCATATGGGCATCCAGGAGAAGATGGGTTATGCTTCACAAAGCCCAGAGTACAAGGTGACACATGTAGCATAACCCTTTGAGTATCAAGCAAACCCTTAAAATATTTAGGGGCATAGAGGCAGAGTTTGGGACATGTTTTGGGGCCTTCAAAGTTAACTTGCAGGTCCAAGGTCACATACTCAGAAGTCGATGTGGATGTTTTATCAATTCAAATCCGAATAAGTGCATAGTGTGTCAATAAACTCTTAAAGTATATATTCTTTTTCTCCTTTTGGAATGTTGTTCTTTCTTGATATGGTCACAACATAACGATCCCTATAACAAGGGGAATCTGATCCTCCCCACGACGTGTTCCCTGGGAGCAACACTACAAGTGTCACTTTTCCACTCGTTTCCAACCCTGTCCCCTGCTGGTGAGAGCAATCCGGGCCAGCTCTGGACTATTCCATTTCTCTCTCTCTGCTCCTGGTTTCCCCTGCAGCTGGTCTGTTTTGAGAGCACATGTTCTGTTTGCTCTGATATATATATATATATATATCTCTAGTCCCTTCATTTGCTCAGGGCCCTTGCACGGGTCATTGCTCCCCAGGCATGTACTGACCATAGGGACTACAGGGAGATTCCCGGTGGGCCGGTGTGAATGCTGGTTCACAGCACGACTTGCACTGCCCTTAATGGGTGAGGTGAGAATTTCCTCACCATCTGTAAAATTGAAGTCTGCCACAGTCTCATATTGGGGCCACTGTGCCTGGTGAGACTTGCTGCTCTTCCACTTCACCTTAAGACATGGTGCGCACTCAACCTCAATGCCGCTGCGTTTCTATACTAAATCGTTCTGCAGCAACTCTGTAGAGCGATTGGTTGAGCGATCCGTTGGTTTATGTACTATTTTTGTGTGTTTGCATAAGTAAAGTGGGCCGGTCTGGATGAAGTCAGGGCTAATTTATTTTATTTTTTTGGCCCAGTCCAGCCCTGTTGCTCCCTGGGGGTCTGTTGGTATATGCTCTGTGCTGTGATTCCTTGTGTAAGCCTTTGGCTTGGTTCTGACTATCCTGTCGTGTGATCCCTTTGCTCTATATATTGGTATTCTCTGTACCGACCCATAGCTTGTCTGACTTCCCTCTCTGGTTACTGATCTCTGGATTATGTATGACTACCCCCTTCTGGTTTCCAACTCAAGCTCTCGTTTTTGACCACATCTTTGTTATTCTCCCTTGTGTCCTGTCTTTTGCTGTGTGTGTCAACCTGCACTGAGGTTCCCTTCCCTTAGATTAGACGGCCATCCTAAGGACCGTATCCAGATCAGGGTTTACCACCCTTTTAGTGCCAGTCTGTTAGAACAACAGGAGTTAAAGAAGAAAATACTGTTTGTGTCTTGTGGTCTTCTGTGTATGCAGCAATCCTGCCTAAAGGGCTAACTATCCCGCACAAAGGGCCACTTTGGCTCACGCTGGGGGCCCCCGTGCCAACAACCTACTCATGCTCCGTGAGTGCTAAATACAAATACTTATTTTTTGCACCATGTTTTGTTATTGCCAGTATGCTCTATACCTGTTTCTTCGCCCCAGATCTATTGCATGAGGATTCTCTATGCAGATGGAAATACCACATGCGACATTTAGGTGAACAAGAATTCCAATGATCTTCAGAGAACAAATGATTATGGTTGAGCTACGAGAGCCCCTTTTTTGCACACAAACCACATGCACAAGTGCTCCCCTCAGTGTGCCGCTATGACCCGGACACACATTGCTGGAAGTATTCCAGTGATCATACAGGTTGAGCACCCCTCATCTCTATTGCTTGGCAAACAAGGATTTTGGATTCTTTCGGAATCTGGGAGAACACGTTGATGCAGGGGAGCAGCGATCCAGTTCCTGTTGGGGTGTGTGTGTACATGCCAGGAGACACTGGGCAGCCCTTTTCAAAGACTGTGCTGCAGAAAACCAGCTTGTCTTTGAAGTATGTCCCATTCTGGAGCGGCATGGAGTCTCCATGAGTGTTCTGCGCTATGCTGCATCCAACTGAGGAGCACCACAAGCATCAGGACCCGTCTGGATCATCAGGGAGATAAAGAAGTGTGAAATTCGTAAAACTCTGAAAATTCCCAAGTCTTTATATTTCAGAATTCTGGATAAAAGTGTGTCCAACCTGGATCAATTAGAGCACAAGTGGGGTTAATGGTTCTCACAGCACATTGCTCTAGTGTCTTTGACAATTTTGTTTTTTCTGTAACCGTATGTTTTATTGTTTAATTTATTGTGTAAAACCTCAGGAAATGAAGCCGGTACATTCCCCAGATAGCCGAAAGTCATAATATGGCATTTTTAGAATAAGGGAAATGTGAGCACATTTCCGCAAGTATAGTTCATTCCGGTCATAGCCACTATCCAAATATGTCACTTTCATCTAAAAAAACATTGAACGCCTCCTTCCTCCTCGAAAGCAGGATCTATTAAAAGGCACATCCAGGCTCTTATTATCTCCCACATTGACTACTGTAACCTATTCTCATTGGCCTTAAACGATCCCAGATTATCCCGTACTTCTCACACCTGAAGCTCTCTTTTAAGACATGAAACCAGAGCCTTGCAAAGAGGAGCATACACTCTGGAGGACCTGTCTTGTAAAAACAGAATGAATTCACAGAGGGAGGAAAAAAATGATTTGATTTAGGCTAAGGTCGGACGAAAGCATTTTTAACGTGCGTTTAGCCGCACGAAATCACGGCCGTGCTAGCCGCAAATGACGTCCAATGCCGGGGAACATACGACGAACGGCCGCACGAAAGTTCGTCCGTGCAACGCAAGTGGCCAACGAACGCATTTTTTCGAGAACGTCAAACCGCTACTACTGACGTACAGAGTGCGCTGCGGCCGCATAGCGGCGTGTGTGCGTGATTAGGAGACGTCAGACGCTGCACACGTCCGGCCAACGTAACGTCCAGACGCAAAAAGGGTTTTATTGATGATCCGTACAAAATCACGGACGAAAATGCGCATCGTATGACCGCTATCGCGTATTCCGTGAAAAAATACGTCCATTCGTTCGAACGCACTTTTTCACGGACAACGTGAAAAATGCGTTCGTCTGACCCTAGCCTAACCCGTCGTCCAGCGCTGCTGAATATTTTGGAGTTTTACACAATTGTGATTGTAATCTGCTGTACTGCTCCTAGTTTCCTTTTGATCGTTAATGTGCCAGAAGCTGCAATAAATGCTGCTGTCATCCAGCTGTGTTTACTGTTTGTGTAAGGTCATTAAACGAACAAGCAGTCTGTATGGGGGATGAAAGGAGGGGTTAAATGTCACAGTGCGCACCTACTGGTTCTTCTTGTAGGCACCTGGCTGCAGGAAGTAGTTATACTACATCTGATGCCCCCCACCCCATGCGAAGCTACCCACCTTCTTTTTTTATTTATATATGTAAAACAATGCAGCAGCAAATTGTATTTGTGAGTGCGCCAATGTGAAATAAATCACACATAGTAAAATACTTTGCATGTCATTTCTTGTTTGGTTCACTTGTTCAGAATCTACGCTAAATTTCCATTTCAGACAAATCCAGAACTATTGGACTAATCTGATAATGCTTCAGAATATTTGGGTGATTCATATTTGGAGAATAGGGTTACTATAAGGGTAGGTTACTTACAGGGCTAAGGATAGGGTTACTATAAGGGTAGGTTACTTACAGGGCTAAGGATAAGGTTACTTACAGGGCTAAGGATAAGGTTACTATAAGGGTAGGTTACTTACATGGCTAAGGATAGGGTTACTATAAGGATAAGGTTACTTACAGGGCTAAGGATAAGGTTACTTACAGGGCTAAGGATAAGGTTACTATAAGGGTAGGTTACTTACATGGCTAAGGATAGGGTTACTATAAGGGTAGGTTACTTACAGGGCTAAGGATAGGGTTACTATAAGGGTAGGTTACTTACAGGGCTAAGGATAGGGTTACTATAAGGGTAGGTTACTTACAGGGCTAAGGATAAGGTTACTATAAGGGTAGGTTACTTACATGGCTAAGGATAGGGTTACTTACAGGGCTAAGGATAGGGTTACTATAAGGCTAGGTTACTTACAGGGCTAAGGATAGTGTTACTTTAAGGGTAACTTCTAGTGGTCATTAGTTTTAGTGCTAGGGTTCAGTGTAGGGTTAGGATTTGGATTGCTGTTAGGGCTAGCGTTCGGTTTAGGGTTACTTTTACAATTAACTTTTTTAGAGCTGAGGTTTCTTTTTAGTGTTACTTTCAAGGTTAGGGTTACTAGTTCTACGTGTTTTGGGGTTAGGGTTACTAGTTCTACGTGTTTTGGGGTTAGGGTTACTATTTCTGCTTTTGGGGTTAGGGTTACTATTTCTGCTTGTGTTAGGGT
>RXON01004826.1:0-38359 GCA_009667805.1 Leptobrachium leishanense | reverse complement strand
TCCCTGCACTACGACGGCCCTGTGGTGCTTGCTGAATACACCGCAGGGTCGCCGAAATGGGATCGCCAAATCGCACCGAATAAACATAGAAACATAGAAAAATGTCGGCAGATAAGAACCTTTCGGCCCATCTAGTCTGCCCAATTACATGGATACTTTACCTGGATTTATCTTTTGTTTAGGATTTCCTTATGCCTATCCCATGCTTGCTTAAATTCAATTACTGTTTTGGCCTCTACCACTTCAACTGGAAGACTGTTCCATGTATCCACCACCCTCTCAGTAAAATAATGCTTCCTGATGTTACTTTTAAACCTTTGCCCCTCTAATCTAAGACTATGTCCTCTTGTTTTGCTACTTTGTTTCCTTTAAAATATACTCCCTTCCTCTACCTTGTGGATTCCCTTTACGTATTTAAATGTTTCTATCACATCTCCTCTGTCTCGTCTTTTTTCCAAGCTGTACATGTTAAGATCATTAAGCCTTTCCTGGTAACTTTTCTCCTTTAAGCCGTACACCATTTTAGTAGCCCTTCTCTGAACTCTCTCTAAGATGTCTATATCCTTCTGGAGATACGGTCTCCAGTACTGCACACAGTACTCCAAGTGAGGTCTCACCAGTGCTCTGTACAGTGGCATGAGCACTTCCCTTTTCCTACTGCTAATACCTCTCCCTACACAACCAAGCATTCTGCCAGCATTTCCTGCTGCTCTATTACATTGACTACTTACCCTTAGATCCTCTGCAATAATAACCCCTAAATCCCTTTCCTCAGATGTTGAGGTTAGGACTGTATCAAATATTCTATATTCAGCCCTTGGGTTTTTACGTCCCAGGTGCATTATCTTGCACTTATCCACATTAAAACTCAATTGCCACAGCTCAGACCATTTTTTTAGTGTACCTAAAGCATTTGTCATTTGGCTGATCCCTCCAGGAACGTCAACCCTGTTGCAAATCTCTATGTCATCAGCAAAAAGACTTTCAGGGTTATTCAGAGAGCGTGAAAAGCAGGAGAATGACTGGAGAATGAAAAGTTCTAGGTCAAAATAGCCAAACCAGAAAAATTCTCCCTTTCAACTCACTTTCCAAATCGGCTATTTTGACCTAGAATTTTTCATTCTCCAGTCATTCTCCTGCTTTTCACACTCTCTGAATAACCCTGATACTTTTCCTTTAATACCTTCTGCAATATCACTAATAAAAATATTAAAGAGAATGGGTCCAAGTACTGACCCCTGAGGTACCCCACTGGTAGCAAGACCTTGCGCCGAATAAACTCCATTTACCACAACCCTCTGTTGCCTGTCACTCAGCCACTGCCTAATCCATTCAACAATATTGGAATCCAAGCTCAAATATTGCAATTTAGTGATAAGCCTTCTATGCGGAACAGTATCAAAAGCCTTACTGAAATCTAAATAAGCAATGTCTACTGCACCACCTGTCTCTATTATGTTTGTTACCCAATCAAAAAAATCAATAAGATTAGTTAGGCATGATCTCCCTGAGGTAAACCCATGTTGTTTCTGATCCTGTAATCTATGTGTTTTTAGATGTTCAACAATCCTTTCCTTTAACATTTTCATTAATTTCCCCACTACTGACGTAAGACTAACTGGCCTATAGTTCCCCGATTCCTCCCTACTACCCTTCTTGTAAATGGGCACAACATTTGCTAATTTCCAGTCTTCTGGGACGACTCCCGTTAACAAGGATTGGTTAAATAAATCTGTTAATGGTTTTGCTATTACATCACTGAGCTCTTTTAATAACTTAGGGTGGATCCCATCAGGCCCCATTGACTTATTTGTCTTTACTTTAGACAGCTGCTGTAGAACCTCCTCCTCTGTAAACTCATATGTAAATGTCTCGTTAGTGTTTCCTCCTAACTGAGGTCCCTTTCCTTCCTTTTCTTCTGCAAAGACTGAACATAAATATTCATTGAGGCAGTCAGCGAGACTTTTATCCTCTTCTACATACCTTCCTTCCTTTGTTTTTAATCTAACTAATCCTTGTTTTACTTTTCTTTTTCGTTTATGTATCTAAAAAATGTTTTGTCCCCCTTTTTACTGACTGAGCTATTTTCTCTTCTGCGTGTGCTTTGGAAGCTCTTATAAATTGCTTTACCTCTTTCTGCCTATTCTTATAGGTTTGCCTATCTTCTTCACTCTGAGTTTTTTTATAATTATTGAATGCTATCTTTTTGTTCTTCACTATTTTGGCTTGTCTTTAAAAGTAATGTAAACCCAATAAAAATGGTATCACCACGTACTGCTATACTCGTGATATATATATATTTTTCTTCAGGTAATAGGGGTTGTGGAATTTGTGGGTGAGTTCCCTCACTTTTTTCCCCAGGACTTGACCCCTGCTCACAATATTAGACAGTTGTGACAAACCTATATGGCTTCTGCAGTTATGTCTACCAAGAATAATCTGTCACAGGATAGAGACTTGTAGGTGGTATGCCCATCCAAAATAACTAAAACTACTAATAAGCATTTTGCCAGTTTTAAAACTTTGAATTCAGTTAGACAGGGAGGGGAACCATATTGTCCCCTTTTATATGCGTGGATTATATTGCTTTATTGTATATTCCAGTCTATATATGAGCTGAACCCCTTCACTGCCAAAATTGAGTATACTTTATCTTCAGAAGCAGCTGCTGGTGTCCCGATATCAAGATATATTAATTTTCTTTACTTCTCAATTAATGCAAAGGAATTTCATTTATTGCACTATTATTGTTTATTTCATTTGTAAATGGACTTCAGAATCTGCACCAAAAGTGTTAGCTCCTGCCTGCATAATACCTGAGGTGTTAAAACATTTTAAACAGTATCAGTTCCATTTTCTTCAAATAAAAAACAGATTCCAATCAGTATCATGGAGATGTACTTGCTCTTTTTGGCCAGCAGATGGAGTCATCTGCCTGTTAAATAGAGCATACAGTTTGAGAATGTTCTTTTGAGATTTTCAAACATTTTTTTAATATATTGCTAATATAAAGTTGTTTTCCATAAATCTGGACGATGTTTTATGGAAAGCAACTTCGTAGTGGAACAATCTAGAACAATACGACCTTGTAGCCCTGCTGGTCACGGATGCTGGCTTATCTATCTATGCAATACTCTAATACCTGATTATGGTTGACACTAAGCTTAGTTTTGTTTTTAACCTCTTGGCTGTGAAGAACAAGGTGTCGTCCGGACTGCTTCCGGTGTGTGGACAATGTGCCGAGTGCTTCCTGTCCGCACTGCCACGATTGGCCGATATTTTGGCCAATCGCAGCATTCCCCCACTGCAGACTGACATCTTGGATGTCAGTCCTCGCTGTAGAACTGCCTCCCGCACACCGATCTTGTGGGATGACATCAGAAACTGGTGTCCTCACTGCCAAACAGGGAAGTCCCATAACTGGAGCGGCAGAGGTCTTTGGACCCCTGTATCTCTGGTTCTGTAAGTCATAGACAGTCAGTTGAGGTGTCGTTTGAAATACTAGAGCTTGGCCCTTCCAATGATTTTAAAAAAGTGTATAAGTTGTAAATTTAGTTAAAGAAAAGCAATAAAATAAATATTTAATATAATATACTTTTTTAAATTCTTTTTTTCCCTCAAGCAGCTCCATTGTACACATTTCACTTATGAAGTGAACAAAGTGGCTGCAATTATTTACCTTCTCATTTTCCAAGGCAGCAAGGGAGCAAGTATGGATCTGATGATGCAATGTGTTTTTATGGATTGTTTCATAAAAAATATAAGCTGCCATACTGCTGCAAAAAGGCAGGGTACTGTGGACCCCCTTATCTCCATTGTTTAGACCCCACATGGTGAATTGAGGTGCCATTGTAAAAGTCAGAGTCTGGCACTTCTAACAATACCAAACATAATGATATATAATAAAGAAAAAAAGAGAAAATAAAGGTTCCATGGCTTCATTTTTTTGTTTGTTTTTTCTATAGAACCGCCATTGTCCATTTTTCATGTATAAAATGAGGAATGGCACTGCCATTACTCACCTTCTCATTTCTCATGAGCTCAGTCTTTTATTCATAGTAATATTATTCATAAAATGCAATGCGCCAAAATATAAACAAAAAAATTACGTTATTTCAGTTTTTGTTAATGCATTATGCCGGCTATTGAATAAGGAGATGTAATGTATGCAGCTGCCCCGCAAACGCACCTTCAGAAACTTACTACATTGTATAACTCATTCTGCCACTTTGTGCTACAATATAACTACACTAGTTGTAAAGCCTGCCCAGAGGGCAGTCTATTGTGGATATACTGCCCCTGCTCATGGATATACTGCCCCAGCTCGTGGATACTGCCCCAGCACGTGGATACTGCCCCCGCACGTGGATACTGCCCCCGCACGTGGATACTGCCCCAGCCTGCCCAGAGGGCAGTCTATTGTGGGTATACTGCCCCAGCTCGTGGATACTGCCCCAGCACGTGGATATTGCCCCAGCATGTGGATACTGCCCCAGCACGTGGATATTTGCCCCCAGCACATGGATATTTGCCCCCAGCACATGGATTTGCCCAGCTCATGGATTTGCCCCCAGCTCATGGATTTGCCCAGCACATGGATTTGCCCCAGCTCATGGATTGCCCCCAGCTCATGGAGTTGCCCAGCTCATGGATTTGCCCAGCACATGGATTTGCCCCAGCTCATGGATTTGCCCAGCACATGGATTTGCCCCAGCTCATGGATTTGCCCCCAGCTCATGGAGTTGCCCAGCTCATGGATTTGCCCCCAGCTCATGGATTTGCCCAGCACATGGATTTGCCCAGCACATGGATTTGCCCCCAGCTCATGGAGTTGCCCAGCTCATGGATTTGCCCAGCACATGGATTTGCCCCAGTTCGTGGATTTGCCCAGCAGGTGGATTTGCCCAGCTCGTGGATTTGCCCCCAGGTCGTGGATATGGTCCCCCAGCTCGTGGATTTGCCCCCAGCTCGTGGATATTGACCCCCCACCAGCGCTCATACTTACCTGTCGAGCGGCGCCAGGGAAGTGAAGATTTCCCCGCTCCGGTCTTTGAAGGACCCAAGCCGCGGTCACGTGACCGGGGCTTGGGTCCTTCAAAGCGGAAGCGAGGGAACTTTCCCTCCGCCGCTCGGGGGTAGGATGCGCGCGGCAGCCGGGTAGAGGCTGCGCCTCTACCCGCTGCCGCGCGCATCCTACCCTGAGCGGCGGAGGGAACTTTCCCTTCGCCGCTCGGGGGACCCGTTAGATGCACACAGCAGCCGGGTAGAGGCTGCGCTCGCAGCCTCTACCCGGCTGCCGCGCGCATCCTACCCCCCGAGCGGCGGAGGAAACTTTCCCTTCGCCGCTCTGGGGTTGGATGCGCGCGGCAGCCGGGTAGAGGCTGCGAGCGCAGCCTCTACCCGGCTGCTGTGTGCATGTGTAACCGCCGCGGCGAGCCGGCAGCCGGCTCGTGCCGCGGCGGTTGCATGCGCGCGCAACCAACCGCCGCTGGTTGCGCGCGCATGCGCAGTAAGGCTTTGGCGACGGACAGCCAAAGCCTTACTCTTTTATTATATAGATGACCCACCATTGTGCATGTTAAAAGAGCTAAACTGGCCGTCGCTGGAATCTAGACGCACTCTTCACCTTTCCAACCTGGTGCTTAAGAGATTTCTGGGAAGCTACCACCCTACCGGAATAGGTTGCTTCCCCCAGCAGTTCCCTCATCCTATAACCTCCGATCCAGGATCTGCAACTTACTAGCAATACTACAATACAAAAAGAAAGTTGCTCGATCCTCATTTTCCTACTGAGCACCACAATTATGGAATAATCTCCCAGATGCAATCAAATCTTCCCCCAGTCTAACGTCACTTACGAGATCTCTATTAACATACCTCGATACAGAATGCACCTGTAAACATGTAACATATTGACTATATTTCCTACATATTTATTTTCTGTGTTAAACTGTATATTTGTGTTTTGTTTTTGTTTTTGCATTTATTACTTTGTGTTAACGACTGTAACATTTCAATGTTCTTGATCCCAGGACATACTTGAAAACGAGAGAAATTTCAATGTATCCTTCCTGGTAAAATACTTTGCAAATAAATAAATAAATAGATGCAAAAAAAGTGAGAAGCTGTGGACTTCATTTGCATATCCTACCCAGAGTTCTGTGCTGCATATGGGGAATGTAGCACATGAGCGCTGTAAGCAGTTCTCTGAATTGCTGGGATGTGTAAATGTCCTCTGCAACTATAAACATTATTATTTGGAGTGTGGAGGCTTTTAATCTAATTTTTTTTGCCCTCCGCCACAACTTAAATCCTTATATATATTGAGAAAGGCTCTGAAAGGGCCGAAACTTCAGACACAACATTTTTTAATGGATTAATAAAGCATTGTGTTTTATCTTTTGATTTAAGTCCCTGAGCACGTACATTCACATATATATATATATATATATCTTCATATATACAACCTCTCTATGTTCCTATTTATGTCATAATATAATAATTTTGCTGTATTAATCCAGAAGAATCTAGTTATCTTCCATCTGTAGCACATCAATAATATTTGATTTAAGCTGGATCCTTCAGTGTGTGAAATGACAAGCTTTGCTAAACTTGTTCCATATATAGTCACTATAAGTGCAAAAGAAGAATAACCACTTTAATCTAGTTACATGGTGCAGACACATGATTTAACCCAGTACAGTATCACCCTACACGCTCGGTACAAATCAGTGATGATATGTCAAGCACATAAAATAAACTCGTTTCCAGGCTGATAACTTTAACACTTACTTGACCTCGGTGACATTTATGACACTACATTTGAATTTTAAGATAATAATTATTATTATATTTTATGGCTTTGTCTATCATAACCCATCAATCTGTTAATTCTATATAAGACATATATTATGTTTTGGTTTTGTTGAGATTCATTTTTTCATGGAATCATGACTTAGAAAATGTATAAAACCACCCAACTGTAACAAGGTTAAGCAGGCAAAGCGCTGTCCTCAAAATGCTTTTGTTTAGCCTTTTTAAGGGCTGCTTTTTTCACTCCACTGCATCCCTTCTCTCTAATCATAAAGAAACATGTGAAAGAAGGAAATCATCTCTAGCAGATATACACCATTCCATTGTTGTCGATAAGCTAACTACAGGAAGCATTACACATAACGTCTCCTTTAGTTATCTTACAGACGGGAAACTCCATACCGTTCCTGACGCAAGCTGAGCTTGCAGCTCAGATGTAGCAATTCCCTGCAAGAGGTTACTGTAGAGTAAGGTCAAAGTAGCCTGCGTTTTCACACAGGAGGTGGTATTTTACTGAGAAGTACCGACGCCTAAAAACTGGTGTTAAATGATTCTGCAAATTCAAAATCATAACATGCTGTGGAAACCCCCCATTAAATCCCAAACTCACCTCTCATCTGAAGTGAAAAGGGCAGCGCGATCCGCCGCTTCTATTCATCGGGAGCAGAGTGAGACTGGGAACAAATGGTACCTAGTTTCCCTCCTTGATTACTCCACAGCTCTGCGCGATCTTGTGAGAGATTTGGTGCAAAGATCGCGGCCTGGACACACAATGCTCCTTGGAGTCTCGTGGCGGGCAGAGCGCTGCTGCTGGTATCTGGCAGCTTTGCGCTTCATTATGGGGCTAGGCATTAATTAAGCACCTACCCGGAATATGATGGGGAAATGGAGATGCTTCTGGTCTCCATTTTACCGTTGACTATGGAATAGGCACCCTAGGTTCCAAGGTTGGTGTTAATTTAACTAGAGCTGTGGTAAACTTCCCAGAGCCATTATAGTCAGTGGAGATAAGTTTGCAACAGCTCTGGTTACATTTACACCAACCGTGGAATAGGGCCCCTAATTACTTTTCTTAAGTATACCACCCTGTCAATTTTTTTAAAATTTGACTTTCCAGCTTATTCTTTTCTCTCCGATTTCTTATCTCACCTTGATGTCTACAGTATTTGAACACTTAATAAATAACATCAATCCATTTTTATATTTTGTAAATTGACACTTATTAAAGCACAAGATGAGTAGCTAACTCATGAACGTGGGACAGTCCTGCAATTTAGAGTATAGATGGCTGTTCGGGGATTGCAACATAATTAAAAAAATATGTAAATTTATCCAATTTAAACTTTCCAGCCATTTATTTATTTACCATTTTAGAAATAATGAGAGTAATAAAACATGTTCGTCATTTTACAGTATGCATTTCCCTGCTAAAGTGTAAACTGATTTGCCAATATGAGCATATAAAGACAAACATCAGTTTTGTCACTTACAGTGTAAGATTCACACATGAAAAACAAACAGAAGTTTAAAAAGTGTAATTGTTTTAGTGGTTCCTTTATTGAAGTTTGCTCACCCACCAAAAATTTCCTCAAGCAAGAACAAAATCTATCAAAAAGAATGAAGCGCAGTCCAATCCAATACTTGCAACGGCGCAGTGTTCACAGCGAGTAATATCTCCGGGCACCCATAGGAAGTCCCCGCAAGTCCCCTGCCGCGAACACTCACAAGATCATGCATCGTAGCGAATGAATCGCGAAGGGAGACTGGGTCTGGGAACTATATTTACTTCCAGCCTCACTCTGTTCCTGATTAGAGGACTTGGCAGATTGATTCCGTCGCCCTCTCCACTATAGAACGAGAGGTAAGTACAGGGGCGGATCCAGAGACTAGTCTCGGGAGGGGCACTTACAGAAAATAAGGTGTTTTAGCAGAGAGCCCGACTCACGAGAATTTACAGAGGGCCCGGCTCACAGGAGTTTACAATCTAGAGGAGCAGAGGGCCCCGCTCACAGGAGCTTACAATCTAGGAGCAGAGGACACCCAGGAGCTTACAATCTAGAGGAGCAGAGGGCACCCCGGATTTTACAATCTAGAGGAGCAGAGAGCCCCCAGCTCACACATGGATTTGCCCCCAGCTCATGGATTTGCCCCCAGGTCATGGATTTGCCCCAGCTCATGGATTTGCCCCCAGGTCATGGATTTGCCCCCAGCTCATGGATTTGCCCCCAGCTCATGGATTTGCCCCAGCTCATGGATTTGCCCAGCTCATGGATTTGCCCCCAGCTCATGGATTTGCCCCCAGGTCATGGATTTGCCCCAGGTCATGGATTTGCCCCAGGTCATGGATTTGCCCCCAGCTCATGGATTTGCCCCCAGCTCATGGATTTGCCCCCAGCTCATGGATTTGCCCCCAGGTCATGGATTTGCCCCCAGCTCATGGATTTGCCCCAGGTCACACATGGATTTGCCCCCAGCTCATGGATTTGCCCCAGCTCATGGATTTGCCCCAGGTCATGGATTTGCCCCCAGGTCATGGATTTGCCCCCAGGTCACAGATGGATTTGCCCCAGCTCATGGATTTGCCCCAGCTCATGGATTTGCCCCCAGGTCATGGATTTGCCCCCAGGTCATGGATTTGCCCCCAGCTCATGGATTTGCCCCCAGGTCATGGATTGCCCCCAGGTCATGGATTTGCCCCCAGGTCACACATGGATTTGCCCCCAGGTCATGGATTTGCCCCCAGCTCATGGATTTGCCCCAGCTCTCACCTGGATTGTTGCCCCAGCTCCAGCAGGGGGTTGAGGGACCCAGATGCCGGGCAGCGCGGGAGCGCCTGCCCGGTCTTGAACAGTCCGTCCTGTGAAGTGGATGCGGCTGTGTGCGTGCGCAGCCGGTCACGCGGTCCGGCCAGTCAGGTGGTACAGAGACTCAGTACCACCTGATTAGCCGGACCATGTGACCGGCTGCGCACGCACACAGCCGCATCCACTTCACAGGACGGACTGTTCAAGACCGGGCAGGCGCTCCTGCGCTGCCCGGCGGCATCTGGGTCCCCGGCTCAAATCTCGGGGGGGCAATTGCCCCGTTGCCCCCCTGGATCGCCCCTGGGTAAGTATGGGATTTTTAGGAGTGTACATTAGTTTAAGTGATTTTGCAAAACCTTCTCTCCCTAGGCGCAAATTAATGTCTTCTATACAAAGTATAGGAGATGTTAATTTACAGTAGGGATGCGCAGGGAATTGCTTTACACTCAGCTCACCTTGTGCTAAATGGGGGATAGGGATTCCGGGCAGTAGGGTAACTTCTCGAGGCGATATGTATAATATCTCGAAGTTATCCTACACCAACCTTAGAATAGGGCTCAGTGGTTTACAAAGAAACAAAATAAACCCAAATTGCCCTATGGTCATCTTGTTACTATGGAAGTTTGGCAGCTGGTCTGGCATCACCCCATGTTTTATTTATTTTTGTTTCATCCATGGTTTAAGATTACGGTTGTTAGTCAACATTAGCTTGGCTGCTCTGAGTTTAGCCCCTTCACTCCTGAGATCAAGATAACTTGGGTCTTCAAAGGCACCAGCAGGCGACCAATATCAAGTTATCTCAACCTGCATGACAAAAGCAAATGACATTTGTTTGTTGCAAACGTATTTAGTTTTGCAGAATGTGCCCCCAAAGTATTTTGACCATAATGCCCAAGGTGCTAAGACTGCTTAAAATCAGCTAATTGAATTTCCTTTTTGCAGGAGCTGCAGTTCTACTTGCCAGTAGATGACAACATCTGCCTGCCAAATAGGTTATTACAGTAACAAATAAATTGGGAATTTACCTAAATATTTCTTACTGTAGCAGTATTTAAAATTATTTTTCGAACAAAACATTGCTTCCTGACAAAATTTATTTTTTATTCTTTTTAAAAAGCACTTGTAGTGAAGGGGTTAAATATAAAATCTCACATAAGAACAGGGTGAGTTTTCTTATAGTACCCAACCAAACAATTGACCGTAATAGGAGAAAATACTAGGAAGGGCAGCTGGTCTTTTAAATACAAAAAGGAATTAAAATCACAATTTAGCCCAACACCCAAGCTCACACTAAGGCTAGGGTCAGACGAACGCATTTTTCGCGTCGTCCGTGAAAAAGTGCGTTCGAACGGATGTATTTTTTCACGGAATACGCGATAGCGGTCATACGATGCGCATTTTCGTCCGTGATTTTGTACGGATCATCAATAAAACACTTTTTGCGTCTGGACGTTATGTTGGCCGGACATTAGCAGCGTCTGACGTCTCCTAATCACGCACAAATGCGCTAGCGGACGCAGCACACTCTGTACGTCAGTACTAGCGGTATCACGTTATCGAAAAAATGCGTTTGTTTGCCGCTTGTGTTGCGCGGCCACACTTTCGTGCGCCGTACTTCGTATATTGCCTGTCATTGGATGCTACTACCGCCGTGATAAAGTGCGGCTGCACGCGCATTCACACTGCGTTCGTCTGACCCTAGCCTTAATCTTATTAGTCATATGGATTGTGAGCCAAGAGAACACTAAAATAAGATTCCTTTTTGAATCAACAAGCTGCAATTGAACAATACCTAAATGACTTTTATTTAAAGATGTCTAGGAAATCCAATAGAACAAGCTACGGCTGATATGAACGAACACCTTGTATGTAAAGAATCCTTCCTCCACTGTAAGCAAGTTCCCCTTTATTCAAGTTTAAGGGGAAGACCCCTTATTGATTGTACAATTCTGTTAAGGAACAGAAAACATAGCCCTGTATTTTTTGTCATACATCCCACATAGTATTTCCTTACTAGATTTGGCATCATTTGGTAAATCCTGATACATATTTGACTCATAGACAACAGCATTCTGTCACGTCTCGGCCTTGCCCCCTGCTGGTGGTAGCAGGGATTCCTGTTTGTTTTTGTTTTCAGGCTGCAGGCCATCTGTTGGGCTTATTGGTCTGCGGTCACATGACCTGTTCTGCCATATATGTAGGCCCATGATTCCCCTTGATCCTTGGACCAGGATAGACCTTATTCTACCTAGTTCCTGTGCGCTATATCATTGTTCCTCTTGTTCTGACTACCCGTGTATGACCTCTGGCTCTTGTGTTTGATTCCTCTCTTGCCTGACCCCTGTTGTATTTCTGATATCCTGTGTATGACCTTTTGCTTGGAATTTGGACCTCTCTAGTTATAACCTTGTCTGTTTTATGTATTATTGTGTTTGTGCAAGTTGTAGCTGTTTTCGCTCAGCAGACATCTGGCCACGAAGCCAGCTTGCTGTTGAGTGGCACTCAGGGCCTTGTCTGTGCTCCCTGGCTGTCAGTGTCTGGTTCATCAGTCTGTATAATTGTATCAGTATTGAGCGCTGCCCTGCAGCTTACACAATTCATTCTGTCTTGCCAAATACCTTCTAGTTCTAAAGCTCAAGTTTTGCTTTCCTCTATATTGTTGGGTGCTTTAAGTTATCCATTGGTCTCAACCTTTGGAGCTTAGTAGCCTGTTAGTTCTCCTGTATTACTCCCTGGATTCTAAGTATAGTCTGAAGGTGTTGTGCTTGATTCTGTTACTGCCTGTTTACCACATACCTGCCCTAAAGGCTTCAACCTCCGCAGATTGGGGGCTCCCCATCACCCTATTGGGGGCTCGCCATTACACATTCACAGTTTGAGAATCGAAAAGGCAGGCAAAAGAGAGTGACTCTTTCACAATACAGGGTGACGGAGGGTATTTGCTGCTTAGAATGCACATTACTCAAGTACTTAGATAGATAAAGTAGGTGTATAGCTAGATACTAAAATAACTGCTAATGTCCCGCCTTATCTACAGTAATGACACCATCTTCAAGGAGTCTATAGGGGATTCCTTGTATTTGAACTTTATCTCTTTACAAACAAAAGCAGGACTCCCTTATTGCCCATTATGCCTATTGGCATGTAGGGCAGCAACAAAGGTTCGCCACTCCTGCTTGTTCTGGGCCAGCTTTTGTATGGTACCCCATTTGTGGTTCATAGTCTTGAGTTCTCAGTCCACCATTCGACGCCAGGTGCTCTTTGGTCTTCCTCTCTTGTGTTTTCATTCTGGTGTCCAATGAAGGGCAGTTCTGGTGATGTCCATGCTCTTTTCTGATGACATGCCCCCCAAAGGTGTGCCCTTTAGTGGGCCAACAATGTCTCCCCTTTATTAAAGAGCACCTTTTCAGTCACCTTGAGTCCTGCTTTTGTTTGTGCAGTATACAGAGGAGTTTGGCGTCCTTGCTGTCGGAGACTCGGTGACCAGCTGCGGGGCTCCCAACTCTTCTGGGTCTCGGCACTTTCTAGTGACGTCATTACTTTATCTCTTTGTGACAATGAAGCATCTCTGAACATAATCAGTATCCTGTTTAGTAGGGGTGTGCATTTTTTGTAACAAATCTCGATACGTTTGAAAATTCGTTGATTCGTATTTTGGAAGTACTTCCGAAATAACGAATTAATTTCATCCGAATTGAAATGAAATCGAAACAAACCAGTATATAAACAATACATAAAGAAATTGATTCATTATACTGTTTCTCAAGAGAACCATTGATTGAAAGATTCCTCTATGCACACTGTACCTAAATGGTAATTTAACCCTATCTTTCCTTTTAACCCTTATGTTTAACCCTAATCTAACAGTAATAGAGCAGAATTTAATAGTTTTTTCTTTTCCTAAGGAATCTTATTCCTCCCTATCTCTATGGACTACTAGGGACAGAATAGAAATCTGCAAGTTACTTTAGGGTAAATCTCAGGGATCTATTTCTTCTTGTTTATTACTATGCATTGATTCTTTGAACACCCTGCAGTATGTGTTTCTCTGTTCATCTATTTATTACTACGCTGTTAATCCCCATTATGGGGATTGAACCTAGGAACTAATGTGTATTTCCTGCAAATATCTTCCTTCTTAGATACACCTTTGGTACATAACATCTGGTAGTTTTTTCTTGGCAATTAGGACAGACAATTGTTGCTTACTATAAGAGCTATCGTGCCCAGTAGTCCTAACTAGGGATGAGCCGAACACTCCCCGAGTTCGGTTCGAGCCCGAACCCGAACATCCCATTTGTTCGGGACCGAACCCGAACCCGAACCCCCATGCAAGTCAATGGGGCTGAAAATTCGGTTTTTTAGAGTGCCCTCCAAGAGGGCATATATGCTACATATTTGCCATAAAAGGTGTATGGGGGTCCGGGTAGTGCCCTGGGGGACAGGAAACAAGGACAAAAAGTAAAAAAAAAAACGTTTTTAAAGGGACAGTGAGTTTTCCATGAAATAAGGGTTAAAAATAAAAAACAAAATTTCCTTCAAATATCGTGCCTAGGAGGTCCCCATAACCTGCCCGTGAAGTGGCGGATTTCTAGGATGTATAGAAACACTTAAAATCAAATAAATGACGTTTCATATGATGGTAAATGCTTTTCCTTTAATCTATCCATAAACAACTGCTTGGGGCGGCAGCCTGTATGAAAAGACATTTTAGGACGCGCAGAAAAAGTTTAGTGGTTTTTTTGGCTAAATTATTGTGAAACTTATGCAGGCTTTGGATGAAAGTATCAATAGGTGCTTTAAAATTGGGCTTTTAGCGTCAGCAACAGTGCCGTCACACCGTAACCCCTCTGAGGATATGAATCTGATACAGGCGTCAATGGCAGTGCACCCACATATTGTGCCTTTAGTGCCAGGCATGCAAGTACTATCATACAGTAACCCCTCTGTGGTATTGTGGAAGAGTGCAGGGGTGGACCATGCGGTCCTATATTAAAAAGATATGAATCTGGGAATGGGCGTCAGTGCACCCAGATATTCTGCCTTTGGTGCAAGACTGCCAGGCCAGCAAGTATCATACAGTAACCCCTCTGTGGTATGGTGGAAGAGTGCAGGGGTGGACCATGTGGTTCTATATTGAAAAGTTTTTGATCTGGTAATGGGCGTCAGTGCACCCAGATATTGTGCCTTTAATGCCAGGCCAGCAAGTATCATCATACAGTAACCCCTCTGTAGTATTGTGGAAGAGTTCAGGGGTGGACCATGTGGTTGGTCCTAGATTGAATTTTTTTTTTATCTGTTAATGGGCGTCAGTGCACTCAGATATTGTGCCTTTAATGGCAGGCCATCAAGTATCATCATACAGTAACCCCTCTGTGTTATGGTGGAAGAGTGCAGGGGTGGACCATGCGGTCCTATTTTGAAAAGTTTTTGATCTGGTAATGGGCGTCAGTGCACCCAGATATTCTGCCTTTGGTGCCAGGCCAGCAAGTATCATCATACATTAACCCCTCTGTGGTATTGTGGAAGAGTGCAGGGTTGGACCCTGCTGTTCAAAAAATTAAAATGATATAAATCTTGCACAGGCGTCAGTGCAGCCAAATATTGTGCCTTTCATGGCAGCAAGTGCATTCACACCGTAACCCGTTTGTGGTATTGTGGAAGAGTTCAGTGCTGGAGGTTTTGTGCATGCAGAAGACATACCCGATCTATTCCGTTACTTCGGCATCAGGGGATTGATAGCTGCTGATCCAGGACTGATTCATTTTTATAAATGTCAGTCGGTCTACAGAGTCGGTGGACAGACGCACTCTTTTGTCTGTGACAAAACCTCCAGTGGCACTGAACGTCCTTTCGGAAAGCACGGCAGATGAAGGGCAACCTAGTAGCTGCATAGCATATTGGCTAAATTCTGGCCAGTGATCCAATCTCAACACCCAGTAAGCCAGTGGATCATCTGCTAGAAAGGTATCCAGGTCTGCTCTTGCCCCTAGGTAGTCCTGCACCATATGGTGAAAACGCTGGCAATGGGTGCCTACATTTGACGTCCCTGGGCGTCGAGGACTAAAGAAATTTAAAAATGCATCAGTCAAGCGGCCCTGGCCTTCACCGCTATTCCTCTGATCACCTGCAGCCTCAGAAGCACGTGTGTCAGCAGTAGCACTTGGTAATCTACCAGTGCTTGGAAAGGTGTTACACAAGTTTCGCTTTAGAGCGTCCTCAAGTTTTGTCATCCTGTGCTCCCTCTGTGCGGGCAGGATGAGCTCTGCAACTTTCCCCTTGTATCGTGGATCAAGAAGGGTTGCCAACCAATAATAATCCCTCTCCTTGATTGCACGAATCCTGGGGTCCTTTAGCAGCAGGGGTCAAGTCCTGGGGAAAAAAGTGAGTTTTGTGTGACATTATGTCCAATTTGCTTTTTTCCTCTCTTTTTTTGTTTTGTTCCAATACACACAAAGGGAATAAACATGTGTATAGCAAAACATGTATTACTGCAATACTTTTCTGTGAGAAATACTTGATTTTCTGGAAAAATGTCTGGGGTGCCAACAATTTCGGCCATGACTGTATATATATATATATATATATATATATGTAGCATTGCTCTGCAGTGCTTAGACGTGTACATGTTTTTTTATTATTTGTTATTTCTTGTAATTTGCAGTATGGAGGCTTTTTAGTTCACTTTTTGTTCTTCTGCTTAATTTTAATAGTTGCTGATTTGCCCACAGAGTCAGCATCACTCTGCAACAAGCACAATCACAAGCCTATGTCCGGCTGACGAAGGCTAGCAAGCCTCTAAACATTGTCCAGAGGGGGCTTGTGTCTTGCTGCATGCCCTGACCTATGTAACATGGCATTGCAATTGGCATGTGAGTGGTCTACTAAATGCAAAAGCGTGAGAAATTGTGGACCTCAATTGCATATCCTACCCAGAGTTCATTGCTGCACACTGGGAGTGTAGCAAATGAGCTATGTGGGCAAACCTATTCTCTAACTTGCTTGCATATATATATATATAAATAAATAAACACATGGGGAGGTGTAGCACTCAACCTAAACTAAGCTTTCAGTGCGGGTGCATCTCAAAAATAAAATACAATACTATACTGTTTTGTTTTTTTTTTATAATATATATATATATATATATATATAATATATATATATATATAAAATCAGTTTAAGTGCATCATCTGGATTGTGACACTGGTCATTGCTATTAAATAGCATAAAAATGGAAACTGTAAATCCAGTTCTCTCTAAAGATGTTGACTGAATGATGTTAGAAGATATGATCGCAAAGCTATGATGCTGCTGAACAATGGTGTGCACAGCGCATTTCATTAGGGTATGCACCCATGGAATATGCATTAATTACACATGTATGCCCTGATCATTTAGCACAGAACAGCTATTTTTGGTGGGGAATAAGCAATGTTTATGCAGTGACACAGTCAATATTCATGCAATTTATCATGAGTCCGCTAAAGAACATCCAAAATATCTATGTAGGAGTTCAAAGATTAACCATTCACCCAACATTAGGGTGTGTCTGGGCACACCAGGCACATCCTGTGCAAAGCCTATGCTGCTGAAATAAAAAAATATAGCATTGCTAATTATATCAGTGTTACAATGAGGTTACAGGTTGCTGGTGCTGTAATGAACCAAGGTAATACCGTGTATTGTATTTTGTAGGGTTTTAGGGAGATTTGTTTAGAGTGAACTAAAAGAGAGCACTAGGCATAAAGTAAGGACTTTAAGAGATCACCTTCAAAGTACTGGTTCCGTAACTCCCATTATACACAGGTACCTGAAAATCTGGATACATCCAGAGAGACCTATCTTAACCAAGCATTTTTTCTCTGACCTGTGGTTGGTTGTGCATTTTTATTCATTCTAACTTGCGATATTACTATTATTATTAATAATTTTTATTTATAAAGCGCCAGCATATTCATAGACAGGGTTACAATACATTGAACAACATTTCAACATTTGACTAACCAGTACAGGAGGAGATGAGGGCCCTATTCCTGTAGGAACTCACTGCTAGGTGAGAGTGGTGGACTGGTTGTGTCAGTGAGTTGGGTGGTAGGCTTCCCTAAATAGGAATGTTTTAAGGGAGCGTTTGAAGGAAGTGGATCACTATCTTGTGTTGGGATGTTGCTTCTGATAGTTAGAGTTTTATTGAGGAAGAAATCTGCCAGGTCTTGAGTGCTGAAGGCTGTTGAGGAGGAAGGTGCGGGTGGGTAGAGGAGGGTGTTGAAGGTGGACCAGAGTCGTTTAGGGTTGGAGGACAGAGTAGATATAACAGATGAGAAGAAGGATTGTTTGGCCAAGTGAAGGGCAGAGGTGTATGACCGCAGAATGAACTTGAAGTGAACAAAATCAGCTTCAGAGCGGGATTTCCTCCAGGCACTCTCTGCAGTGTGGGAGCATCTTTGCAGGTAGCGAGTCTGGAGGGTGTGCCAGGGCTGAAGCTGGCGGCGTGGGGCCTTACAGAGTCGAGAAGGAGCAAGAGTGTCTAGAGCAGAGATAAGTGTGGTGTTGTAGTGGTTAGTGGCAGCATCAGGGCAGGTGAAGGTTGAGGTGTGAGGGAGGTGGTGAAGTAGATTGGAAAATTGATATTCAGAAGGTGGTCTGGAAATTTTTTTTCTCCAAACAGCCATAATTGTTTTTTTTCTGCAGCGGCCATTGCAGCATCTTTTATAGCACTAGATGGTCTTCTTGCCTCAGGTAACAGTATGTAATTACCAAATCTGTGTTGTTAGCAAACGGAGATTTGTTTTCCTTATAGGAAAAATAAATATTTTTATTCTATTCCCCCCCCCCCATCTGAGCTGCAGATGTTTCCAACTTCTTACCTTTGGCCACTTGGAAAACCATTCTGAAACCTACCTTACACAGTTGTTGAGTTCTTTTGATTGGCATTTGGGGAAATTTACCGTTTAAAAATATTCTTTAAATATAGTCAGAAACAGAGACCAGAGCTAATAACATAACATAACAGTAACTGATCCCAAGCGTAAAGCATCACAGGCGGTTAGAGATTCAAACAACAGGACAAACTACATTTAAAAGGAGCACTGAGCCCTATCCAAAATAGCAGTAAAAAGTGAAATGCAGGACACTGAAACCTGTACCTGGGGCATTCGTTATCTTTTTACGTTAGAAATATTATATTATTATATTAATATGAAAAGAAAAAAGGAGATCTAATCAGAAAGTGAACAGAAGAAGGATGGGAGGAAGAAAAAATTAAGGAACATGGGACTATGTCCTGGCACTTTGGCCAGGTCAGCATATGATAATGGAAGGCTGTGGGGTGTTATTACAAGCAGTCCCTTTGGAGTACTGGATCACATGGGACCATATCTCACATTAATGCTGAGATTTATCTTTGTATTCAATTATATGATTTATGTGTTGTGTAGTGTTGTCTTGTTGCAATGCTTCCAAAGCTAGGAATGTCTGAGGATGACTTTAAGAAAGACACTATCTAACGGTAGTAATATTAATAAACCTGTTGTAGGCTTTAGTAGAGCAGCATCACAGAGCCAACAGCAAGCTGGTCCACAGGCTCCCCAACAGGCACAACAAAATGGTCAGCAGGCACAGTCTCCAGTGGTACAACCAGCCCAAACACAGCCTCAACAGCAAGTGATCCAGCAGCAGGGTGCTCAGCAGCCACAAGGAGTAGTTCCAACCGTTGCCACCACCATACCAACCACTGCAGTCCTGGTAAGATACAATGTGTCTTTTCCACGGCTTTAATTAGAAATATCTCACTACTAATTATCATCTCTTGTTACTGTGGCAATAGCTTGATATACTGATAATTTTGTCAGAACTCTCCGTTGAGAGTCTATTATCTTTAACCTCAACCCCAATCCCTCTACACTGTAAGCTCCTATGAGCAGGGCCCTCTACACCTGTTGTTTCCATCATATGTCCATTTATCACGTTCCCTTTGGTTATTGTAAAGCGCTGCGGAAACTGTTGGCGCTATATAAATGATGACGATTTCAGTGCTTTTTTTCTGGAAAAATAGGTGGGGGTACTCTCACGTCCGGGGAAAAACTGATTATTATGACTATTTTCATGTCCTAATAAACGATAGTTGTAGCTCACTTAAAGGAAGACACTATGAAAGGGAACCATATTTTTAAATACGGTGTTCCTTTAAAATGAACTACAACTATTGTTGTAACCCTATGGGGGTTATCCACTAAGTGCCTCTGTTGCAAGAAAAGTCTGTTTTGCAGTGCAGTTAGCTGTTTTGTGCCACGCTGGCACTGAGTGGATAATCCCCTAGCATTTGTGAGCACCACAGCAATGAAATTCACAGTTTTGCAGAGTGTGTATAAGCTCCACAGCAATGTAACTCACAGTAATGCACAGTGTGTATGAACTCCACAGCAATGAAACTCACAGTAATGCACAGTGTGTATGAACTCCACAGCAATGAAACTCACAGTAATGCGCAGTGTGTATGAGCTCCAGAGCAATGAAACTCACAGTAATGCGCAGTGTGTAAGAGCGCCACAGAAATGAAACTCACAGTAATGTGCAGTGTGTATGAGCTACACAGCAATGAAACTCACAGTAATGTGCAGTGTGTATGAGCTCCACAGAAATAAAACTCCACTATCCACCATGTACCGTTCGAACAATATTGGTGGACTCCAATGAGAGGGTTGTGTAACATGGCGAAGTGGAGCGCCACACACGAATAGGATGACCTCAATCCAACACAATTCGTTGCTATGTACCACAATGGTGGTTTCCCCAAAAAACCAAGATGGACCGAAAAGTCCAGAAATTGTTGTGGGATGGGTACAGCACACTCGATCTTAATAAAATTTATCACATACACTTTTGATGTCCTTATACAGATCCTCCTTTTTCTCTCCATAGGACATGTAAAAATAAATTAAAAAAAAGAGGCTGATAGTGCAGATTGCTTTTTGGATATCCAATTATATGAATAGCGACTACACACTCACATATGGAGAGCCCCAACTGGCTCTGGTGTTTTTCGCCTTATGGGTATTTACTTCTTATTTACAGGAACCCATCAGCCTATCAGATTTTTTCTTCTTTCAGTTTCTCATACAAACAGTGGAGAGAAAAGAAACCCTCTTTTTTTATATTTTTACATGTCCTATGAAGAGAAAAGGATGATCTGAATAAGGACAACAAAAGTTTATCCAATGAGAGGGTGTTTTACCTTGAGAACACCCCCACATGGTGGTAACAGCAGGACCAGGTGAACATACTTGTGTTGCCAGAGCTGATATATATATATATATATATATATATATATTTTTTTTTTCATTCTTTATTTTGAGAATCGCACAACCAGGAAAAGGCAAAAGCGGAAAATACACAGTGGTGTATATCAATCATGGAGGTGCAATTCCATAAATTTTTCATACGAGAAAAAACATAACCTGATAAATATCGGGAGAAAAACAAACATACAGAAAATAAAGAGACATTACCACGAAAGATAATAAAAAAAAAAAAAACATCCATCGCCGGGGGGGGGGGGAGGAGTAGAACTAAAGCGCAGGGACCAGGTGGAAGGGGACTACTAGAAAAGGGAAGAGGAAGTCAGTAAAAGCCATAGGTGCTTAAGTAGGTAGGTACTCGTTCCACAATGACCATGTTTTATGGTAAGATTTCATCGTACCCCTAACTTTGGCCGTCAACTCGTCCATGAGACATGCATCTTCAATTTTATCCGCTACTACATCCCAAGATGGCAAAGGCTCTTCTGGCGGCCAGAGCCATTCTGTTGAACAGGCGTTGCTCTGCAGAGGACATGTCAGGGAAGGGGCGTGAGAGAAGGAACGCCCAGGGACCCAGGGCAGCGGGCGTTGAAATATATCCTAGACTGCACCTACCTCCAGAAGCGCTGCACCACCGGACAATCCCACCACATGTGTATGTAGGTACCTTTTTCGCCACAGTCGCGCCAACAAAAATCACTAGGGGATACCCCCATGCGGTATATAGACACTGGGGTCGTATACCAACACAATAGAATCTTATACGACTGTTCCTGGTGGGTCACGCAAATGGAGGATCGAGCAGTGTGTTCCCAAATGTCTTCCCATTCGTCACCTGGGAGGGATCGCGCAAGTCAGTCTCCCACTTATCACGATAGGCAAGGGGACCCCATTCCCCAGGCCTGGAGCTGAGCAGGAAATAAAGTTGGGAGATGAGGCCTTTGAGGGAGCCACCCGCGTCACAGAGGCGTTCAAAGGTCGTAAGAGGGGCAGTCGAGACTGTCATCAAGTCCTCGAATAAAACAAAGTGTCTGAGTTGCGTGTACCTAAAGAAGTCAAACGGAGAAAGACTCCTCCGTTCTTGCAGCATTTGAAACATTATGAATCGTCCTTTGTCAAACAAATCTCGATAGCATCTCAGTCCAGCTCCGACTAGTCCCGCAAAATCCCTCTCTCGAAGGCCTGGGGGAAATGCCCGGTTACGTAGGTACGGAGTGAGGGGGGAAGAATCGCCCATTAGAGCAAATTTCCTCCTGGCGGTATCAAACAAGCGTAAGGAAGAAAGCATAGACGGGCATGCAGTTCGTAGGAGGGGTCTAAAACGTTTGGGAATCCAGATATAAAAAGCCGGGTGATCTGGGAACATAAAAGCGGACTCCAGGGCAACCCATCTCCTAGACTCAACAGGGGAGTGCCATGCGACAATTTGGGCCAATTGTGCTGCACAGTAGTAGAGGTATAGGTTAGGGAGACCCAAACCCCTGTGTATCCTTGGGCGATCGAGTAACCGCCTCGCCACCCTATGTCACTTGTATTGCCACACAAAGGAATCTATCGAAATAAAGAGGAAGACGGAATGGTCTATATACATAGAACCATTCCATCACAGTATTGGGGGAAAGCCCGGATAAATTGGGATTAAAACCTCATGCTAAATATACCACACACAGAGAAACTGAGGAATAGCTGTTTACGTTGTCAATTACCTGTCACCCTCAGATCCGGGCTTCGAGAACGATTAAAAGGACCACTTTTATTTGAAAATATACATGCAATTCGGTCCATAATAATGACACAACATACATATGATACTTATAAAAATCTGGGTCATATGAAGTGTTCTACCAATAAAGCCACCAGGAGGAGAGAGAGCGCAGGCTTCCATATCCAGCACCGCGGGGGTGTCTGCTCTCTGACCTGGCAGATACAATGCAGTTCGCTGGGCACCGGCTGCATCTTAGAGGAGGAGCAGCAGGGACACAGCGCCAGGCAGATAGTTTAAAAATTTGGATCCCTATCAAGGCAAGTGACCAGGAATTCAAATTTTAGTTTTTTGCACCCCCTCCTGGTCTTGTGCTCTTAGGTGGCCACCTGTACCGCCTTACAGTGCCTGCTCCTCTGATCACACCGCTTGCCTGACAATCCGGCAGCTCAGGCAGATGTGTGTAAATATGCTGCACCCCACCCCCACTCCCCATGCTGTTCAAAGTTTCAGCGGCTGCAGAGAGAGGGGGGTGCAGCATCTTTACACACATCTGCCAGAGCTGGAGCACTGAAGAAACAGAAGGGAGATTTTATTTAACCAGCTCTTCCTTGTCACTTACTGGGAGAAGAGGGGGGTTATTGGTCCCTACATACACTCCTGACAATCGGAAGCGTTCAAGAGCAATATGAGCTGCCGAGCGCTTCCGATTCTCTGCCTGCCACTGCGGGAGGAAGGAGGAGCATCATGCTCTCTCCTGTTAGTTCGGGCTGGTGGTGAGGTGCCGGTACTAAGTGGTGAGGTGCCGGTGCGTAACACCTGAAAAAAAGCCCCGATACATGTATATATTTCAGCTTATTGTTTCCATGAGGTCAGGCACAAACTCAGTTGAACTCATATATTCTGCTGGTATTTTCAATATGTTTTCTCATGTTCTGGTGTAAATTCAATGTTACAAATTGTGTGATTCATTATATCATATGATTGGTATCAGCGAATGGCAGGAATAAATCAAATTGTCAAGATGACAGCAGAATTTCTTTAAATGGCCTTCATGCCATATTGGGAGTCATCCATGGTGTGAGGAGAGGCTCCAAAATCACAATGCATCCCATATGGTGAGTGAAAGAGCAGATCAGTAATGTGTGCAGCAGCCAGGAAACAAAAGCTGGTCACAAACTTAAAAAACAGCCTGACACTGGCTTTGAGAGTTCGGATGAGAGCATGCACAAACCCACTGCCAGGAAACCATCAGAACTCATGTAATACTTATATACAGTTTGTTTTGTGATTCTGGCAACTGGCATGTTGAAAAATGACATGTGGAGGGATTTTAGCTGGTTTACGACACATCGGTCAATTTTCCTCACAACCGTTTTTTTGCTCTGATTTTTCTTGCGCGCACTTCTAGACACAGGTTCACTGTTCTTGTCTTTCCATGTATCAAAAAAAAGATAAAACATATGGGATATATTTGTCATCCACCTAAACTGAAACTGTTGAGAAATGACTGAGTGCAGATGCCACTTCACAAAAGTGCACAAAAGGAAGTGTACACACAATTGGACTTGTTATTTTTACCTAAGGCCTTTAGAGACTACCCTGTATCTTATTTTCTTATTCTTTATTTAACCCCTTAAGGAACAAGGGTCTTTAAAGTCAATTTATTTATGACGTAAACATTACATCATTGGTCCTTAAGGGGTTAATCTACAGTATTGATTAGGAGCACAGCAGTTGGTTCATAGCGAGCATTATATTCAAGAAAAAGAGTCATTTTGTGTTGATGCTACATGTTTTTATTGTATAGTTTATAGGAATGCAGGACATCCAACACATCCAATCTCTTTTTTTTTTTTTTTTAAAAAACAAAACTTATTATTTGTATTTTTTCATAATAACAAAAATTTGCATTGGTTCAGAGGTAATGAAATTGAAGCTGTAGTTACACAGAACTTGGGGTGGCAGAAAGACAATCAAGTGATGTAGTTCAGCCTCTTAGTAGCATATGAACATAAATCGTGATAATCCGGTGAAGAACTCGTATAACGCAAAATAAGAACAAAAGGCATAGAGGAGAAAAAAATTAAAATAAAGGAGGGAGGCTGGGAGTCTTCAGAAAAAGTGAAGAAATCCATATACAGTAGTTGGAGACTACTCGATGGCTAGGGCCTGGGAGGTGTGCCTACTTGAGACAGGAAGTGAGGTGCCGTATCATGGACAGGAGCTGTCATTTGTTCCATGTTGAACACATATTATTTATTAAGCGCAAACACATTCCTCAGCGCTGTACAAGATGCAATGGGTAAAGACCGGACAATTCTACAATACATACAGGAAGCCGGTCAGTATTGCTGCCAGCAGATGCAGGAGGACATGATGGCCCTATTTCCATGGGAAATTACAGTCTAGATGGGTGAGGGGTTGAGAAACAGGAGGGAAGGGACTGCAGTGATGAGTTGTTAATGCAGGGAGAGGTGAGGACTGTTTTTGGGTCGGTCGGGTGTCTTGATTCGGAGTCAGGTGGTAGGCTTCCCTAAACCGAAGGGTCTTTAGAGAGTGTTTAAATGAAGCCAGATTTGGGGACAGTCTCATATTGCGAGGAAGCGCATTCCATAGGGTCGGCGCCGCACGAGAAAAGTCCTGCAGTCTGGCATGTGAAGAGGTAATGCTGGAGGATGCCAGGAGCAGGTCATTGTTGGATCTTAGGCTGGGTGCACACGAGCGCACCTAGTGCGCCCGTGTGCATGCGCTTACTGGCGCCCGTCGCAGCCATGTGATGCTGCGATGGGGCCGGTCACAAGCTTGTGACTCAGCAAGCGTCCGCCTAGAAAGCCTCCCCATCGATGCGCTAAGATGCGCGTCGACGGGCTGCAAAGCGTGATCCTCCATAGGAGGATTGCGCTTTGCAGCGCTGAGGGGGGGCAGGCGGGCGTCGATTGGAAGAAACGTCCACTCTCACAGATGTTTCTTCCACTCTGAGTGCGCTCGTGTGCATTCGGCCTTAGGGAGCGTGCTGGGGTGTATTTGGTGATTAGTGAGGACAGGTAGTGAGGGGCAGCGTTAGTGAGGGCTTTGTAGGTCAGGGTGAGTAGTTTGAATTTGATTCTGCTGTGGTTGGGGAGCCAGTGTAGGGATTCACAGAGCGGAGCGGCAGAGCGACGGGTGAGCTGGATAAGCCGAAATCTTAGTAATCACCTGGGATAAAAATCTCATCTTCTGAATTCGAAAACCTGATTCCAAATAACTTTTGGAGAATTTAACACAGATGTTCTCTTGCATTTTTCCAGCCCGCACGATTACACAATGTCATAAAAATTGGACTAAAAAAATGTAAACTATAAAAATAAAACCTTGTTAGTTTAGTCAGGTTGTGTCTAGGAGTAAGATTTAGATGAAGATCAAACCATATTTTATGAGTAATCAGTGCAGAAATCCAAGCAATTCAAAACCGGTCAAACTTTTTCTTGCACGTGTACCAAGATTAGTGTGACATGCGATGCCGGGCACATGTGTAGGGAGATACAGTGACCATTATAGAATCTCAACAAATTTATAATAATGGAGGGGGACAGGCCAGTGCACAATGAAGAAGAATAAACTATATGAACGTTTTAATAAATCCCTGATGGCCAGATGTAAGGATCCAATGCATAAAGGAAGTGCATAATGCATGCAGTGTTTGTGTATGCTTTTCAGCTTAATAAAAGGGTTGCACTAATGTACCCAACAGCACAGAGCGCTTCCTGCCTTTCATCTAATATTGCTGCTTGAAAATGTGAAGTGTAAATAAAGTCTCATTTGCTATTATTATTTCTCTCTGCCTCCATACAGGCTGGAACAATAAAAACTACTGTGACAGGTGCAAGTATACAAGCTGGTAAGGCAGTCTATTGCTCAAGTTATCACATGCCAAATGGAAAATTTCTGGTTTTCCTCATGATTGAGGATTTTTCCCATTCAGTATTGACCAAGGCCATTTTCACGTTTTAAGGCAGCCGGCACACGAGCACACTGTACTGCGTCCATTACAGACGCACTTTTTCACGGGAGATATTGTGAGTACTGCATAAAGTGCGTCCGTAATGTCTGATGACTCCACACCCTAGGAAAATACATGGCGGCGTTGTTTCTGCATCCGTTTAGCTTTTTAACGTCAATGTTATTTTTGCGTCCGTGGCTTTATGCTTTGCCCGTTCGTGAACAAGTGCGCAGGGGCTTTGTGTGGTGTGTTTAATTGACTCCTTTATAAAGCTACGACGGACAGCAAACAGTACGGTCAGACGGACGCAAAATGTTTGCTAGTGTGCCGCCAGCCTAACTCTATAGTTTTCACCTTAATTATCTGTTTCTTGTCAAAAGTACTCATAGATACAATACATGTGTTTTTTTTTATGGTTTTCTCATGTTTGTTTGTTTTTATAGAGCTGACAGTAATGACTTTTTGGCTTTTCATCTGCACAAAACAAAATTTAAATTGTTAATAAAAGGGAAACCTTTTCCAAATTAGCTTTTTTTTTTCCTCCAGGTTTCCTAGCAATTCTTTTCTCCACAACTAGAGCACCTGTTGAAATATACCTTAAGGCTAGGGTCAAACGAAAGCATTTTTACACGCGAACGTAAAAAAGTGCGTCCGAACGCATTGACGTATTTTTTCACGGAATACTCGAAAACGGTCATACGATGCCCATTTTTGTGCGTGATTTTTTACGGATCCAAACCAGGAAACTTTGGGCGTCTGGACGTTATGTTGGCCAGACACGAGCAGAGTCTGACATCTCCTAATCACGCACACACACCGCTAGCGGGCGCAGCGCACTCTGTACGTCAGTACTAGCGGTTCTGCGTTCTCGAAAAAATGCGTTCATTTTCCACTTGCGTTGCGCAGCCGGACTTTCTTGCGACCGTACTTCGTATATTCGCTGTGGAATTCTCTGCCTGTTGAGGTGGTTGGGTCAGAGTCTGTACAGACTTTTAAAAAACGACTGGATGACTTCCTGCAGACACAGAATATTAAGGTTATAATATTTAATATGTGGGTAAAAGCTTCTTGATCCAAGGAGAAATCTGAGTGCCATTCTGGGGTCAAAAAGGAATTTTTTCCCGGTATGTTGCATATTTCAGACTGGGTTTTTTGCCTTCTTTTGGATCAACAGCAGTAGGTTATGTGGGAGAGGCTGAACCCGATGGACGCATGTCTTTTTTCAGCCTATATAACTATGTAACTATGTATATTGGCCGTCCTTGCCCGTCATTTGCTGCTAGTGCGGCCGTGATTAAGTGCGCCAGAACGCACGTTAAAAGTGCGCTGGTCTGACCCCAGCCTTAAATTGCATTTATAATATGCCATATGTTTGGGATTTCAAGAGATTCACAACAAATATGCGCTGAATACTACAATAATAGCGTTATTGGTTCAAAAAGCAAATCTTGGTACCAGTTACAGAATCCAAATCCGCTTTGCAAACGTATATACTGTATTTGTAGACACTACGGGCCCTATTACACTCTGCACGCTAACGGTAGCGCTCACCTGCGTGAGCACTACCGTTAGCTGCGGTATTCAGGGCATATTACAATCCAAACGCAAACGGGTTAAAAAACCCGTTTGCGTTTGGGACCTCGCGCTCCTCTGCGCAAGGTTAGTGCACTTTGCGCTCCCTATACTTAACATGGGGAGCGCAAAGTGTTAATCAGCGCTGGATTACAATGTCCCAGCGCTGATTAACGCCTGGCTCTGGTCAACGAAAAGTTAACCAGAGCCAAGACCTGGTGTTAACGGATTCCACTGGTGCAGAATCCGTTAACACCAGCTTGAAAAATAAAAAAAACGCATCAGATACTTACCCTCTGTCCCGCGGCGAGGACTGCGGCTCTGGTCGCCTCCTCCGGCTAGCGGGAGCAGGGAAAGACAGGGGGGAAAAGTCCCCCGGTCTCTCCCTGCATATCACTATGCCGACCGAGATGCGAGATCCGGCCGGTCACGTGACCGGCAGAGAGAACCTCAATGGAGTCCTATGGACTCCAGCGAGTGGATGCTCGTGGCCGCGCTCAGCGCTGCCGCGAGTATCCAGATTGTTAACGCTCGATAACAATGCAGGCAGCATTGTTTGCGCCTGCATTGTAATCTAGCGTTAAAACGCGGGCACAAGGGGGGAAACTGCGGGCGCAGTTTTTCCTCCCCTGCGCCCGCGTTTTAACGCTAAGAGCGTAATAGGGGCCTACACATCTCCTAACTCAGGGGTAAGCAAACTTGGCTCCCTGATGTTTTGGGAACTACATTTGCCATGTGGCTCAGTCAGCCTAATGGGTGGCTGAGCATCATGGGAGATGTAGTTCCCAAAATGTCAGGGAGCCAAGGTTGCTGACCCCTGTCCTAACTCCTAACAAAAACCTTCTAACCCAGGCCGATCAAACTTACGGCCCCCAGATGTTGATGCCTGCGATTCCCAGAATCTTTCAATACAATAGATGGCCAGGGAATCATGGGAGTTGTAGTTCAGAGACATCTGGGGGGGTCAGAGTTTGACAGCCCTGTTCTAACACTATTCCTTCTTCTAATCCTAACCCATGCGTATTCGTAACCATATTGCTAATTGTATTCCTATTTACCCTTAGTCCTACCATTAGCCTTAATATTTAAACCTCAATGGTAGCTGCGTGAGCCAATCATATTGGTCATATGGATGCTCCCAATGTTTGATTGGCTCCCACAACCACCAAGCAGCTGTGAAGGCTACAAGCATGCAGAGCATACAGAAATCACCTCCTCAGCTGAGGTTGCTGGCACTTAGCTCCACAGTGATCAGATGCCAGGGGCAGTCTCAGACTTTGCTGCAGGATGCCTCACACCAGAGTACAAGCAGTGATCTCTCGGTTCACCTCTATTGCCCCCAGGAAGGTACCACAATAAACGGGTGCCTCTGGCAGACTACTTGGTCTATTGCTGGGATGTCCACCGTTTTTGCTGTAAACGGGGTTAATCTTTGGGTGTGCAAAAATTTGTCTTGTGTGGGAGTCACCATAGATAGTTTTGAATAGGGTCCTCAGATTAACCATTTGTCGCACATTCCTTAAGCAAGATACAAGAAAAGATCTACTCTCTAATGTGGCTTATAGCAAAGAACAGTACCTTTAAAGAAGAATGTAATTTGCAAAATAAACACATGAACACCCAACAACTTTATTATTTAGGTTTTATGACATATAGATTAGAAACAAATAAAGAAGAGGATTTAAACTTAGTTTTCCAGAAGGAAAATGCTGGTGTGATTCAATGAATTATTATATAACAGTCACTTACCAGTATTTCTGGAATCATTTTCTCTTCTATCAGTATGTTTTAATAACTTTATGTATTATGACATATTTATTTTCAGCTCAACTAACCATCACCTGTTGTATTTTCAGCCACAGTCAGTGGAAATGTTATTGTAAACACAGTAGCCGGCGTCCCAGCTGCCACGTTTCAGCCCATTAACAAGCGGCTAGCCTCTCCAGTCATAGCTGGCACATTGACTGTAAGTACTGACTTTTGATGCTCTTGTTACATTGGAAGATTCTCACAGGATAGCAAATTAGCTCACAGGGTTTTTATAACATCGTGTGTTTTTCAATCTGATCATTTTAATCAGGGGTGCTAAACGTTGGGCCTCAATTTAATTTGGCCTGATAGCTGAAATCCGGACCCTTTTTTTGCCCACATTTTGGTCATTTTTCGTTTTGGGAAATTCAGATTCGGGCTTCCTGGTTCGATTTCCCGTAAAATTTCAGTTCAAATATAGAATTAGGATCTACATTTTCATTAAAATTGTGCGAAACTCCATACTGTAAATTTAAAACTTGCAAGTCCATACTTTATCTTTTACACTGTCATCTTTTAATATTTAAGTCCATGCATTAAGGTTCCACTGTTACAATTATAACGCGCAAGTCCATAAATAATTTTTTTACAGTTAAAATGCACAAATTTCCACTTTATATTTCCACTGTTACAGTAAGAACGCACAGATTTACGGTAAGACACCATTACAGGATTTACAGTATAACTCACATGTCTGGGATTTACAGTAAAACTCACATTTGCGGAATTTACAGTAAGACTCGCATTTCTGGGATTTAAGATTAAAACGCTCCAGTCCGGAACTTAAAGTAAGACAATGTAACATGGAAAGCACACGTATTTTCACTCTGTTGTTTGGGCTTTTTAGCAGCCCTATATTTTTTACTAAACGGGGACATTTTTCGGAATACATCTTGGACCAAATTTTTTCAATTGAATCAGCCAATATTTCGAAAAAACATGAACCACAAGCAGTTTATATTTATTTTGAAAAATTGGCCGATAGAATTAAATTGAGCCTTTGGTTCTCCAGATGTTGTGGAACTACATTTTCCCAAAGGCTGTGTCGATCTGATTTGTGGCGGAGTATCATGGGAGAGCCAGGGTTGAGCATCCCTTATTTAAATGCCTATGGAAACTTTAACCCCTTCACTGCTGAGCCATTTTACGTCTTAAAAAAACTAATTTTTCTTCTGTATTATTATTTTTTTCGTTACCTTAAACATGGTCATGTTTGGTATCATTGGAAAGGCCATGCTCTGGCCTTTCTAATGATACCAAACATGACCCTGCTAGCCAAAAACAGTCGGGAGATATCTGGGTTCAAACGAACCCTTATCTCCACCCCTGTCTTTCCTTAGGAGTCAATGAGGACGTTCCCCACACGTCCTCAGCAGTGAAAGGGTTAAGATAAGTTTCTGTTACATAAAAAAATGGTAAAACGGGAAACGAGCTATAGCCTAACTCTTTTCTAATTCGAATATTCCCACCATCACTTGGTACAGCTGCCGTGATATAGTCTCAATGCGGTGAGGACATTCCTGTAGCTCCAGTTAGGCAGTGCACTAGATATTATGAGTGACATGTAAAAAATATGTGCGTATATCCAGCAATAAGTGGATTTTTTTTGTAATTAAAAGGCAGTAATGGCTTAAAAACTGTTTTATCAGTCAAATATAGTCTGTGCTTTTGGAATCTTCAATCTTCGTACATTGAATTATCAAACTGTTCTAATAACCTTCTGTTTACCCCATTAGGGTGCTGCTGGAGTTCCACAGGTTGTACATGCACAGCAGAGGACAGTTGCTGCCACAGCTACCCCAACAGAGATGGTTACTATCGCAACAGGCCAGGGTGTGCGTGCAGTGACACCAGTGACTGGTGGGACTGTGGTCTGCAGCAGTATTACCCCGGTTCAAACACAGGCAAGATCCATAGTGACACAAGTGACAACAGGTAAATAGATCTATCCTTTCTCATACGACAAAACTGACACAGACACATAGTTTAATCCAATAGGATGCCTAATCACAATTGAGAGGTTGATGTAGCTGTAATACAAACAATAACAAATAAAGCAATAGCATGGTTTCTGTTTGCTGCAAAAGGTGCCAGTTTATAAACCGTATAATAACCTAGGATGTAGTATGGCACGCGCCCAAGAAAAAAATGACAGACACTTTTTTGAAACTACCCAAGTTGTTTATTTGCAAAAAGGGATCGTATCCCACAATTTATTGGGTGTTTTGATTGTTCCATTTAAGCACAGACTGGAAGAAGAAATGCATAAAGCCGCTGATTAAAATGAAACACAAATTGGCAAACAAAATCAAAGTTGTTTCATGGCCAATAAAGTTAAACTTCACGAAAGTCCTCCTGGCTCCACTCTCTGCTTTTAAATGCTCTCCGTTAATTATGTTTTTCTATATTGTTAACTGCTTCTTCAGTTGTGTCGCATTGTAAAATGATGTACCTGTGACTGTGATGCACACAACTAACTTTCAGTATGTTTGGGACTATAAAAAGCATGTCAATGGTAATATATTCTATTATATACTCTCTCATTTCACAAGAGCTAGAGAGGGTGTACTAGCAAAAAAAAGAAAAATATCAAGCCTATAAAAAAACTTTCTTTTCATTAGCGCCACATCTTCAATTGAATTTTTCTTTCTTTCTTACCAATAGCAACTACGGCTGGGGTTCAACTAGCTGGCAAACCCATTACTCCTGCCCAGTTTCAGCTGCTCAGACAACAGCAGGCTGCGCAAGTGCAACAGGTACCTCAAATCCAGGCTCAAGCTCAGTCTCCAGGGCAGATAAAGACTGTTGGCAAAATTTCTCCGGTGAGCTAGAAGGAAATACTGTCTCGATTAGGAAAGAAATATGTGTGTGTGTGTATTTATTTTCAGATTCATTTTACATCTTGAAAAAAATATTAACACTATGCCATGTCTCATATGCAGGAACAACTGCTCAAATTGCAAAAGCAGAAAATGCAGTTGCCCCAACAGACAGCTCAGCAACAACCACAGCCGGCAGCTCCACCAGCAGCGTCTGTCCAAGGGCAGCAGCAGCCGCCGCAGCAATCTCAAACGCAGCAGCAAACTCAACAGCTCACAGCAGTAGCTGCACCAAGAGCAGGTGCTGTGCTGACAGGTGCTACTGTTGCAAATCTGCAGGTTGCCCGTCTGGTAAGCGAATAAATTGCATTTGTTACATTTTAAAGGTACTGATAATATCCTCCAAACTCCTCATCTCTTTTAATTTGTTTCCTGACTTCCTCCTGTGTTTACTGTTCAACGTCTTTCCTTCCTTTCAAGTTAATCAGTTCACTAAAAGGTAACAGCTAAGAATGTTAATAAATTCTAATGACACTACATTGTGTAAGTGCTACAGTTTATCAGATATTGTACAAATGTGGGGCTCTATTACAATGTTGACGCAAACGTTAACGCTCACTTGCGTGAGCATTAACGTTTGCTGCGGTATTTACCGCTTATTACAATCCAAACGTAAACGGGTTAAAAAGCCCATTTGTGTTTGGTACCTTGCGTTCTCTGCGCGAGGTTACTGTACTTTGTGCTCCCTATACTTAACATGGGGAGCGCAAAGTGTTAATCAGCGCTGGATTACAAAGTCCCAGCGCTGATTAACGTCCGGCTCTGGTTAGCGAAAAGTTAACCAGAGCCAGGACTTGGTGTTAACGGATTCCGCTTCTGCAGAATCCGTTAACACCAGGCTTAAAAAATAAAAAAAGCATCCGATACTCACCCTCTGTCCCGCGGCAAGGACCACGGCTCCAACCGCCGCCTCCATCCGGCGGGAGCAGGGAAAGACTGTGGGAAAAAGTCCCCCCGGTCTCTCCCTGCTTATCACTACGCCGACCGGCCGGATCTCGCGAGATCCGGCTGGTCACGTGACCGGCAGGGAGGAACTCAATGGAGTCCTATGGTCTCCAGCGAGTGGATGCTCGCGGCTGCACTCAGCGATGCCGCGAGCATCGAGGATTTTACGCTCGGAAGCAATGCAGCATTTTCTGTAATCCAGCGTTAAAACGCGGGCGCAAGGGGGAAAACTGCGGGCGCAGTTTTTCCTCCCTTGCGCCCGCGTTTTAACGCAGAAAGCGTAATAGAGCCCGTCATCTTTACTCCGCCGCCCCCAACGCCAACAGGTTTTTTAACCCATAACGTATCAGAGGTGATCTGTGTGGAGCGGTATCACCTCTTTTAAGCTAGTTATAGCTTGAAGGAGCTGATAGGGCCCATAGTGTTTTAAAAACATATTTAAATTCTAACCTCTGCTTGGATCCTGTCCTCCCCTTGCCCATCGCGTCTCCATATACCCATTGCCCTCTCCTACTGCTCATTTACACTTGCACCCATTGCTGTTTATCAACGGCTCACTCCTGTCTTTCATTGTTTCCTCTCATCCCACTATATGGAGACAAATTGGAAAAAAGCAAATATTTATGTACATATACGTTAACTGCTCATATTATAGGAAATTAATGCTCTATATGCTTCTGTTTTCTAGCTTCAGGCTCAAGGACAAATTCAAGCCCAGGCTGGACAAACAACACAAGTAGCACTGGCAAAACCACCTGTAGTTTCAGCTGTGGTGTCTTCCACGGGTGTCACCACGCTCCCTGTGACAGTGGCAGGGATAAGCGTGGCAATTGGCCAACCTCCGAAAGCAGCGGGTATGGGACTAACAATGTATATGAGACCTACAGTATGTTCTTTAGTTCATACTGAAACATGTTTGATGTTTATTATGTAAATTGAAAAAGACTTAAAAAGTGGTTTTCAAAGAAAATAATAGAGATGCTAAATGTGTTTGGTTGAATTCATGCTGGACTTTATTGATGGTGGCCTAATTTTGGAATTATGGTTGTCATTTCACTGTAATTCACATCTGATGTATTAACTTGCAGGTCTTTTCTTGCAATATTGTGAGTGTATGTTGAAAGTCTCCTCTTTATTTAGTATTGTATTTAAAAATATGTTTATACAACATGCAAAATAAACCCCCATTCCAAGTTTTCTTGTGACAATAGACATAAATGGGCAAACGCAAGCTGCAAAGCAATGAGACATGTAAGCTATTTAAACAAATGTTCAACCCAATCCCAACCAAGTCAGTAACAGGTAGCCTCTAAGGGGAAAAATGAATGCGAGCCAGGAACCCATAGCGCTTCCTTGTTACTGGCTCTATTATAAGAGAGCTGCAGTGCGCCTCCACTGGTATTGGCTTCTGGAGTCCATAGGATGCCATAGAGCCATGCACAAGAAGCCATGAGCTTGCATATGCAAGATTGCACAGGGACGGTAAAAGTACACAGAACCATTTATGGACAGAGGAAACGGCAGATCGTGCCACGCACAGCATTGTAACACAAGAAGAGAGCTTGGGATTTTTAGTGGGTTTAAATTGAAGTGCTAAAGGAACACTCACATCCTGACCACTTTATCTTTTTTAAGTGGTCAGGATGTGAGGAGTACCCCCCCTCCAGCCCAGCCGAACTAGTTAAAAAGCTGGGTGAAGTGAATGAGTTTGCTCCACCACACTCTGTGTCACCAGAAGGCAGAGAATTTGAATTCCCCCACCTGCGGTTACTAGTGACGCGTTAGCAATTGGTCTCAGAGAAGCCGTAATGGATCAGCTCTGTGCATGAGCGCAGCTCGATCCATCATTCAGCGCAGGCGCAACAGAACTTGCTTACATAAAGTTTGCAAGTCCCATTGCGTTGCACAATTGCTGTTCCTTCACCACACAAGTAGCGCAGAAATCACAAATTGCGCAGAAAAGCCTCAGGGTCGTTCAGGTTCGGGAGTCCGTGAGTCAAAGGGTATTCTTGGTAAAAAAAAAAAAGGGAAATAGGAACCTGTTACTGCATTTTTTTGAAAAAATATATACAATTTGAATCAAAATATGAAATATTTCCCTTATGTTTTCGAGGATGGTGTTTTATGAATAATATGACTGTATAAACCACTGACCTTGTGTCCAGCGTGGGAAATTAAAAGGTGAGTAATGGCCGTGATATTGCTCATTTTATAAGTGATAAATGGACAATGCCATTGCTTTGGAACTAAAAAATAGTTTTTTTTGGTTCTCTTTTATTTTAGATTTTACATGGTCACGTTTGGTATCAATGCAAAAGGTCATATTCTGACCTGTCCAATGACACCTCACTTGACCTTGTGAGGTGTAAAGATTAGTGACACAGGGGTCCAAAGTCCCACCCAGTGCTCTTCACTGTAGTGAAGCGGTTTAGGTTTTTTGATGTAACAGATTATGCCATCACCTCCGCACTTGTTGGTGACATGAGACATGAGACATGTGATAGTGAGTTGGTGAGTGCAGCATCATTGTTCACTTTGTAATTGAAAAGTGAAAAATGTTGTGTTAGACAGAGAATAAATATTTTATTTTATTTTTATTGTTAAAAGAAACCTGGTCACATTTGGTATCTTTCCAGTGATACCTAACATGACCCTGTAGCTGCTATGGTGTTGGAGATAAAGGGGTCCAAATGCTCACCAATGCATCCTTTCTCTGGGCCTATTCTGGGGCATGGGCCTGGTGTTGCTGCTCCATCAGCCCCCATCTTAATCCGGCCCTGTAGTGGGACGATCTGTGATGTATAATGACTGCATGCAGACTCTAAAATTGTGTGAAGTGTAATTATTAGATATTTGTGATTGTAGATCTGTAGGTGGAACGGCTGTACGGGTGATATCTGATTTAGTATTAATGCAATTGTAGCGCTCACTCCCGGGGGAGCCGCTGAAATTGAACCTCGGGTCAGTCTCCCCGCACTAGGGAATAAATATACTCCAGCACCGTCGTGGATTTTATAAATTATATAGTTTACTAGAATAAATGGCATATAATGAATAACACGGTATACGTATATATATTTACAGTACTTCGTAATGCGGGAAACGCGCAGCGGAAAAGAAATACAATGCTTCGTAATTCGAGAAACGCGCAGCGGAAAAGAAATACAATGCTTCGTAATTCGAGAAACGCGCAGCGGAAAAGAGAAAAATATATCTTTAACCCCCTTTGTGGTTGGGGAGTGAGTCCCGTACAGGTTATGTCCCAAGAATGTAGGTGTGTGTGTGTGTGTGATGGTACCCGGGTACAATATTCAACTGGCCAGTGAATTATTTATGAGGTATCTTCGACTAGTCAAGTTGGGGCCCTGTGGGTTTTGAAACAAACAGCAGCGTGCTTTCTATTTTCACAACGGCCTGGAAGGCCTCTCACCCATCCGCCAGATACTTGGTGCTCCGCTCGACCCAGGACGTCTCTCCGCTCGATTTTGACTGGGATTTTCTGGGCCACCGGATCCTATGTCTTGCTTTCCTGTAGCTGCCGCAAGATGTCCAGCTCACCGCCTGCACTCCCTGTCAGATCGATCTGCGGTGCTCCTAACTCGGGGTCCTCCAGCTCACTTGGTATCAGCGTGGGTTATTCTGGTGAATCACTGGGTCTTCCTCTTATAAGGCGGAATAACCCGGTCTTTAGCTCTGTCAGGCCGCACCTGCGCTCCGGCCCGGTCACTATCACGTTCTGCTGCACTGCGTCTTGCTCCTCTCACTTCCTGGCACGCTCTGCCAGCTCTCTCCAGGAGGCTCAGGATGTCAGCATCTGTGTCCCACCCACTTCCTGTGTCCGCTCCCAAAGCATGCCCGGAAATGTAGTCCCAATGTTCAGTGTCTCACATCGCACTTGTCTCCCTCCGGTGGCCAAAAGCAAGTACTACACGGCAGGGGATTTAAAACCAGCGCTACACAATATAACATCCTAATTTGCTGCTGACTGGAAATGGCTTAGAGACAATTGATTACTAATTATACACGGTAGAAGGAAAGCCATCCCTTAGTTTTAGGTACATTCAGACTAGTCTTTACTTTTATTATTTGCCAAATGTTATGGTGTGTATATATAATATATATATTATATATTCCTACTCCCTAGGTGCTACTTTCCCGTTCAGATCATAATCATGTCTTGATAGCCATAAAATAATAATAATAATAAAAAAGTACAAAAGAGAAAATGCAGGACACAATAAGTATCCCCAATATAGGGCTTAACCCTCCAAAGTAAACTATGATATATACAAATTTAGTATATCCCATTTAGTTGGATTATTCCAGCATTTACTGAGAGGGTGGTGGATACATGGAACAGCCTTCCAGTTGAAGTGGTAGAGGCCAAAACAGTAATTGAATTTAAGCAAGCATGGGATAGGCATAAGGCTATCCTAAACAAAAGATAAATCCAGGTAAAGTATCCATGTAATTGGGCAGACTAGATGGGCCGAAAGGTTCTTATCTGCCGACATTTTTCTATGTTTCTATCTGTATACTTGATAGCCATCTGACTG
>RXON01004824.1:0-20672 GCA_009667805.1 Leptobrachium leishanense | reverse complement strand
TTACGCCGCAGAGAAGCGTTTTGGATATAGGAATTAAATACTCTATATCCAGCAGGGTTAAATGAAGGTTTCACCTTCACCCCTTTTATTAACAATTGAGTTTCCATCCACTGTTTGTTTAGATTCCCACAGCCCGATAAGACCTGTTTAAGGCACGTATTCATTTACATACCTTTTCTGTTTCTGTTTTTTAGCTTTCCAAGCCACTTTTTTTTTTCTCTCCCTCCCTCCCCTTTTTAACCCTTTAGGTTAATTAACAGTACATGTTAGCTGATAATTGGATATGGTAAGCATTAGACTATACTGTATAATTATGGAGTACTGGGGGAGTAGTGAGTTAAATATATACAGGTTATATCTGGCCTTGCTAGACCCCTTTATTTACATTGGGGAGTCTATGGGTCCATACCGTCTTCTGTCACCATAGTTTTGGTCCCTATGCAGTATGTGTGCATATATTAATAATCTCAATTCTATGGCTTATTTTCTTTCCTAGCCATTGTTTTATGACTTCTCCACTTTTATTATGCTGCTACGTTACCCCTATGCCCGGCGGTTTAGCAATAATGTTCTCATATGCTACAACTAGGGTTAACCCCTTAAGGACGGGAGTAATTTTACAACTTTGGCGCTGTTTCGGAAGTAGAAGTATGCTGAGCTCATTTTGACCATTTTTAAATCACGTATTCTTATACCACCCAGACATATTATATATCGTTCTTTCCATCAGACTCGGCAGATTAATAATATATCATTATTATATGTATATGTCATGACCTGTCTGTTTATTATAACAAAAAATGTAAAAAAATGTGAATTTTCAATAAAATTTCAATCTTCCACAGTGTGTAAAGTGTTTTTTTTTTTAAATTTTATTATCCGAGGCTCTGCGGTCATATTCTATTGGGTAGATTTGTTAAAAAAATTAGAACGGGGAACACATTTTTTTTTTTGGGGAGAAATTGCGTGATTTTAGCTAAACCCCCCAAAAAAAAAAAATCATTAGTGAAGCATCATTGTTCACATTATAATTGAAATGTGAACAATAGTGCTGCATTAATAAAAACAATTATTTTTTTTATTATTATATTTATTATTTTTTTATTATTTAATTTATTATTTTTTTATTATTTTTATTTTTACTTTTTTTACATTTTTATTTTACTTTTACCATGGTCATGTTTGATATCATTGGAAAGGCCATGCTCTGGCCTTTCCAGCAATATCAGCCATGACCCCCTAGCTGCCACCGATCAGGAGATAAAGGGGTTCAAAGAACCCCCCTATCTCCTGCAAGGGATTTCCATAGGAAATCCCTTTGCAGCTAGGGGGTTCCCGGTTAACTGACATCATCGCGCATGGCGCGATGAGTCAGTTGACCGGGGGGGGTGACACAGAGGTGGGGGCTGCCATCCAAGATGGTGGCCCCCACCGGAAATAGGCCGCGATCGGGCACAAATTAGTGCCCGGTCGTGACCTGGCAACTAAGGGGTTAACCCCCCATACATCGCTGGAAAGGTCAGGCTGTGACCCTTCCAGCGATGCTGGCCACAGCCGCCGGGGACCAGGCGATCGGGAGATAGAGGGGTCCGAAGGATCCCTCCCCTCCAGGCGCTTCCCCTGCTCCGGAGGGGGGGGGGACACACGCCTGAAACTGACGTCATCGCGCCACCGGCGCGATGACGTCACAGCGCCGGAGGAGGGATCACACTGATCTGACTCCGCGGGAGTCAGAGCAGCGTGGGAGCGACCGGAGGAGGTGAGTATCTCCCGGGGGGGCTGTAAACGCCGAGGACGTACATTTACGTCCTGCGGCGTCAAAGCCCGCCTAATGCAGGGCGTAAATGTACGTCCTGCGGCGTTAAGGGGTTAATCACTCTGTCTCCATTTCATACATTGTATTCCTCCCCTTTAGATCCTACTTCTTGGCACTGATGGATAACTAAGTATGTTGATGCACCTTTTCTCACGTTACCCATGTGTTTTTCCTCAACCAGTTAATACTGTTGCTCCTTGAATCAAGCTGGAGGGGAGGAGTTTGCAATGGGCCGGTTCGGCAGCGGATTAGGTCTATTTAAACTCGAGTGTCATTCAGGGCTGGTTATCTCTTGATAAAGCCGCATCCCTTAAGCAGCCAAACCGCTCCAGATGGGTTTCTCTTTTTAACCCTTTACAGCTACATTTTTTCCCTCCTCCTTAATACTACCTTAAGCTACCAATTTATTTCCCACGGTGATTTGCCTATGGTGGCTTTAGTCCTGGGCAATGTGTGCTCTCAATTTGGCTATTAATTAGCACAACTGGTGCTCTGCTCTGCCCTTATTCTTGTGTTGCAGATTTAATAGAATCCAGCAGAATTTACTGCTTTTTCCATTCAATTTACAATCTTATGTAATGAGCTCCTTTCCATTTCATACAAGTATTGTGTAATTAAATGGAAAGCAATCATTGTAGACTTACTCCAAGTCTTTCTTTACATGAAGCCTCTCTCATAACCATTGTAACACTCCTAATTATCATGCTCTTTTTCTAACGGTAATTGTGCATTACACTGCCCGATTCATTTGCTGACTAGTTGCGCTCCATTTATATCATTTACATCCTATATATCAGCCCTTTTAATTGCTTGATATATGGATTTTTCCTTTGCACGCTTGTGTTTAGACCTCTATTACTAAACATATGGTAATTTGATTGCATCCCTGTGTGGTCAATTGCCTAAATGCTGCTGCTTATACACTCCATTCTCAGTGTGACACCCAGTCTCATGCCTTTCCATTGCTGACATATATTGCTGACCAGCTGTGGATCATTTATGTCATACAGATCTAACACATCTGCCTTGTCGCTTTGGACCATAATTTGCAATTCTTTTGTTGTATGTTCAGCATAGACCTGCACAATTAATGCAAGGTATTATTGCCTAGATTTACCAGCAATTGATCTATCCAAGCTGCTTATTATATACCCCTGTTCCAGGGTGGCTATTAGCCCCTACGCTTATCCATTCTAGCACAGCTTGGTTGGCTTTATATATCTACCTCTTATACCTTGTCCACGGCTTCCAATCTATACACTACGTATAGGAATAATTCCAATCACAATCCTTATACCTACTACCATTGTGGTTATTGCCTGGTTGGTGGGGTTTTTTGCTCCTCTATTTACCATACTGTCATTTGGCCGCGGCCACACTGTGGATCACTTAGCTATTCATTAATGGTAATTGACTTGCTGTTGAAGATTTCTACCAATATCCATGTATGTTTAGCTCCCTATTGTGCTCCTAATACCTGCCTTTCAAATGTCGCCAATTCATTTTCCTACTCTGCCGAATACTATTATTTTTCTGTATTAGGACGACATTTTCAGGGTCGTTGGCGCCACCTAGTGGCATATAGGTATCCTTGTACGGTAGCACAATTTACAACTCCTGCCTAGCACTAATTACATTGGAATTGATCTATGATCTTCATTGTGGTATATCTTCTATTAAGAGGAAGCTTCTTTTATGGTTGAAGGAGGTTCATCACGTTACATTGTTTATGTATTTTTAATTGTTGTGTATATTGTATTGGTCCAATAAAGGTTCATTGGTAGCCGGTGTCTAGCACATTTCTTTCTTTCAATAATCTCTAGGGTTTATGCCCATTTCCCGCACTGGCTTTAAGCTATCGCCCCGGATCCTATTAAGTTCTTTTCTGTTGTTTAAATATCTGACATAATGTAATTAGAGTTTTAGTAGGTACATGTTCACCATTTGGTTTATGCAAATTATGGCTGTTGGACCTCAGCATAAATAGTGGCGTCTTTCAATAAAAGACAGAGAGAGAATCCTGTTTGAACATACAGCTTGTCTGGTGTCTGATTCAGGGTACCCACTATCACCCTCAGAAGGCACAGAGCGGCCATCTGAAAGACTGACCTAACATCGAGGCTACAGATCAGGCTGCTCGAGGCACGGAGTTCGGAGCAACTCAGCAGCCGGGCTGATCTTGGTAAGGGGGTGTGTGGAGAGTCAGGACAGGCGGAAGAGAGGAGATTCCCGTCACAAACAGGACCCTCAGATTGTAAACTCACGGGAACAGGATTGTAGATTGTAAACTCATGGGACCCCTTAGATTGTAAGCTCATGGGACCCCTTAGATTGTAAGCTCATGGGATAGATTGTAAGATCATGGGACCCCCTTAGATTGTAAGCTCATGGGATAGATTGTAAGCTCATGGGACCCCTTAGATTGTAAGATCATGGGGACAGGCTCAAGGTGGTGGGGTGCCCAGTTGCAGGGAGGCCAATACTTACCCTTGTTCCAGCGCCGTGATCAAGTCCCCTGGTCTTTGCCGCACTGGTTTCGTCAAGCGGCGCCCAGAGCCTCCCCTGCGCCAGCCCCCGGGGGAGACTCAGGAGGGATCCGTGAGGGACAAAAAAAAGCCGATCCGTTGGAGAGGCGCTGTGTGCCGGATTTTTGTTGTCCCTTGCGCATGCCGGCTGTGCGCGTGCCGCGGTGGTTGGATGCGCGCGCACCCAGCAGTACGCTGGTTGCACGCGCATTTGAAGACGACGGCGACGTCATGTCCTGCCTGTATATTATAACAAAAGATGCAATAACATTTTAATTTTTAATCATCTGCAGCGTGTAAAGTGGTTTTTTTCACATTTTATCACGTGAGCGTTTGCGGTTATATTTTCTATGGGGTGCGCTTGCACAAAAATTAGAAATGGGGACTCGTTACATTTTTTGGGGGTGAATTACGTGATTTTTTGCAAACGCACCGCATAGAAAAAAATCATTAGTGCAGCATCATTGTTCACTTTATAATTGAAATGTGAACAATATTGCTGCATTAATAAAAATAACACAAAAAAAACATGTTTTTATTTATTTATTGTTTCAATTTTGTTTACTTTGAGAGGCCATGCTCAGGCCTTTTCGAATGACACCATGCATGACCCCCTAGCTGCCACGGTTCTGGAGATTTATTTTATTTATTTATTTATTTATAAAGGATTTTACCAGGAAGGATACATTGAGATTTCTCTCGTTTTCAAGTATGTCCTGGGTTCACGTACATTGAGTGGTTACAGCAGAAATACAAATACAAAATGCAAGATATTAACACAAGACCAAATATACAGATTAACAGAAAAATAAATATGGAGGAAATAAAGTCATTATGTTACATGTTTGGGATAGGCATAAGGCTATCCTAAACAAAAGATAAATCCAGGTAAAGTATCCATGTAATTGGGCGACTAGATGGGCCGAAAGGTTCTTATCTGCCGACATTTTTCTATGTTTCTATGTTTACAGGTGCATTCTGTATATAGTCACTGTGTTACATGTTTACAGGTGCATTCTGTATATAGTCACTGTGTTACATGTTTACAGGTGCATTCTGTATATAGTCACTGTGTTACATGTTTACAGGTGCATTCTGTATATAGTCACTGTGTTACATGTTTACAGGTGCATTTCGTATTGAGGTATGCTAATAGGGAAGTCTTAAGGGACTTACCGGGGTTAAAATGAACCCCCTATCTCCACCAGGTGATTTCCTTGGGAAATCCCCGGGCAGCTAGGGGTTCCCCGGCTATCTGATGTCATCGTGCTATGCATGACACTTCAGGAGCCGAGGGGGGAAACCCAGAGGTGGAGCCGCCATCCAAGATGGCGGCCCCCACCGGAGCTAGATTGCGATCGCCTGCCGAGCGGCGCCGATCACGATCTGGAAATTGTAGGGTTAAAAACCAGGCACTGCTTTAAAGTGCAGACACTACCCTTCAAAGCGGTGCCTGGGTTTTTGCTGAAAACCCTCCCAATCGGGAGGGAGAGGGATCCAAAAGGACCTCTTTTCCTTTCAGGCGATCTCCCGGCATTGCTGGGGGGGGGGGTCGCCTGGAAATGACGTCATCACGCAGGCACGATGACGTAATTTCCGTTGGGGGCCGGCCTATAGTCAGCGTCTCGCTTCCCTGAAGCCAGAACGCCGCAGGACCACGGACAGAGAGGTGAGCATCTCCGCCGGGGCTCCCGCTTGCGGATAACGTGTGGAGCACGTGCCCCACATGTCATCCGCAGTGAAAGGCATCCAGCCACCTGTGCTGCGCCAGTTGGATGCATGCGCACCCAGCAGTACGCGGGTTGCGCGCACATTTGAAGACGGCGGCGTGGCGACGCACACCCCCACTGCCCGCGCAACCCCCAATACCACTTTCTGCACCCCCAGTGCTCCCGCATCCCCTAAAACCACCTTCAGCAACCCTCACTGCCCCCGCAACCCAATACCACCTTCTGCACCTCACTGCCCCTGCAACCCCCCAAAACCCCTAATACCACTTTGTGCAACCCCACAACCCCCAATAGCACCTTCTGCACCCCCACTGTGCCCACGGCCCCCGCTACCCCCAATACCACCTTCCCCCACAGCTCTGCAACCCCCAAATACCACCTTCTGTGCTCCCACTGCCCCAGAGCAGCCAGATCCTCAACAATAGACTGCCCTCCGGGCAGGCTTAACACCTAGTCTAAACTATAAACCAGTAAGGGGTTGCAGGAGGTGCGTGTACGGTGGTTGCAGGAGGTGCGTGTGGGGCAGGTTTGTAGGAGGTGTGTGGGGGTGGTTTGCAGAAGGTGTGTGGGAGGTTTGCAGGAGGTCTTTGTGGGGGGAGGATTGCAGGAGGTGTGGAGTTTGCAGGTGGTGTGGGAGGAGGTTTGCAAGTGTGTGGGGGTTTGCAGGATGTGTGGGGGTTTGCAGAATGTGAGGGAGGTTTTCAGGAGGTGTGGTTGGGGAGGTTTCCAGGAGGTGTGTGTGGGGGAAGGTTTGCAGGAGATGTGTGAGGGGTTTGCAGGAGGTGAGTGTATGGGAGGGGTTTCCAGGAGGTGTGTGTGGGGGAAAGGTTTGCAGGAGGTGTGAGTGGGTGAGGGTCGCGGAAGGTATGTGTGGGGGGAGGTTTGCAGGGAGTATGTGGGGAGGTTTGCAGTGGGTGTGGGGGGGGGCGAAGTTTGCAGGATGTGTGTGGGGGAGGATTGCAGGAGGTGTATGGAGGGGGGTTTCCAGGAGGTGTGGATGAGAGGGGTTTGCAGGCAGTGTGTGGGGACGTTTGCAGGTGTCTGTGGGTGGAGGTTTTCAGGTGTGAATGGGAGGGGTTTGCAGGCAGTGTATGTGGGGGTAGGTTTGCAGGAGGTGTGTGGGTTTGCAGAATGTGTGAGGGAGGTTTTCAGGAGGTGTGGTTGGGGAGGTTTCCAGGAGGTGTGTGTGGGGGAAGGTTTGCAGGAGATGTGTGGGAGGGGTTCGCAGGAGGTGTGTGTGGGGGGAGGTGTCATGGAACTGACGTAGCGCTCCCCGCGTCAAACCAAGACTTTCATTTCCATGGCAAAAACCCTTAAAGACATAGACCGCTGCTTTGGGGAAGACCTTATGCTCAGTTATATTGTGTGATTTTAAATGTATTGTCAATTGTTCATTTTTAGTTTTAAATAGACTTATATTTCTTTAGTTAAATGTGGTTTTTAAAAACACTACCCGCCACTAGAGTCAAATGCTTACCTTCGTATAGAATGTACAATAGGTTTGTGTAACTTGTGGATTATGCAAAGGTGCTTTCTCTTTGTTTATCTGTTATCTGTTTACCTGTTCTGAAAGGCTGGGAGTCACATTGTCTCAGCCACCCACTATCTGATTCCCTTTACAATGGGTTATGTAAATCACTGTATGTGATCACTGTGAGGTCAAGACTGCATCTGCATACAACCAGTGGACCCAAGTGAAGACTGCAGGCTTCTTTCAGGTCCTCTAAGGCTAGGGTCAGACTAACGCATTTTTCACGTTGTCCGTGAAAAAGTGCGTTCGAACGAATGGACGCATTTTTTCACAGAGTACGCGATAGCGGTCATACGATGCGCATTTGCATCCGTGATTTTGTACGGATCATCAATAAAACACTTTTTGGGTCTGGACGTTATGTTGGCCGGACATTAGCAGCGTCTGACGTCTCCTAATCACGCACACACGCCGCTAGCGGACGCAGCGCACTCTGTACGTCAGTACTAGTGGTTTCACGTTCTCGAAAAAATGCGTTTGTTTGCCGCTTGCGTTGCGCGGCCGCACTTTTGTGCGACCGTACTTCGTATATTGGCCGTCATTGCCCGGCATCTGCTGCTAGCACGGCCGTGATTAAGTGCGGCTGCACGCGCGTTCGCACTGCCTCAGTCTGACCCTAGCCTAAATGGTCTTGGAACCAACCAATCAGAACCTGGGCTAGCCACTGTGCAGAATTCACTCCAGGGGTCTGGGGGCGGGCATGGGAGAGAACAATGGGACTGTACCATATAAAAGGACCGTGTATGTTCTGCTTTTGATTATTAAAGATCCTGTGATGAACATACAGCCTGCCTGGTGTCTGTCTCAACTACGCTACAGCTATAATCCCTCTCAGAAGGCAGAGAGCGGCCTTCTGGAGATTCCTAACGGCTCCAGGGCAGAGGAACAGAAGCAGACAGGTCAAGCCGCTCGAGGCGCTGAGGACAGCGCTCCCAGTAGCCGGGCTGACCGCAACGAAGGGGTGTAAGGAGAGCCAGGACAGACGGAAGGGAACGGTTCCGTCACAGGAGGGTTTGCAGGTGTGTGGGGGGAAAGGTTTGCAGGTGTGTGGGGGGAAAGGTTTGCAGGTGTGTGGGGGAGGGTCGCAGGAGGTGTGTGTGGGGGAGGTTTGCAGGGAATGTGTGGGGAGGTTTGCAGTGGGGAAGGTTTGCAGGAGGTGTGGGGGCGAGGTTTTCAGGATGTGTGGTTTGCAGGAGGTGTGTGGGGAGGATTGCAGGTGTATGAAGGGGGGTTTCCAGGAGGTGTGAAAGGGAGAGGTTTGCAGGCAGTGTGGGGAGGTTTGCAGGTGTGGGGGGTTTGCAGGAGGTGTGAATGGGAGGGGTTTGCAAGCAGTGTATGTGGGGGAGGTTTGCAGGAGGTGTATTGGGAAGGTTTGCAGGTGTGTGGGGGGTTTGCAGGAGGTGTGTGGGTTGCAGGAAGAGTGGGGGAGGACTGCGTGTAGAGGGTTTGCAGGAGGTGTGTGGAGGACGTTTGCAGGTGTGTGGGTGGTTGCAGGAATTGTGGGGGTTTGCAGGAGGTGTGTGGGGGGTTTGCAGGAGGTGTGTGGGGGGAGGTGTGTGTAGTGGGAAGGAGGTGGATGTGTGAGTGAAAGGGTTGCAGGAGGTGTGTGTGTGAGGTTTGTAGGAGGTGTGTATGACAGAGCAGCACAGCAATAGACCTCTGACATAGTAAAGGCATTTCCATGCCCCTCCCCCCACACGCCCTTCATACCCCCCTCCCCCCTGTGTTCCAGTCACCGTTGGGGAAGCTGGGGAAGGTCCCGGATGTTCCGCTCTGAGGAGACCACGCAGCTGCACGTTCATCAGGCTGGAGTGCTGGGAGGAAGTGACGTCATATGATCACTTCCTCCCAGCGCAGCAGAGTGCCTGTGGTTGCCGACAGGGAGGAAGCAAGGTGTGCGCCCCATCGAGTCCCCCCAGTCACTCCCATGTGTCTCCCCGGGGCCTGTGTCCCCTAGCAGAGCCCCCGCCCTTCAGAGCAGGGTGCCATGACTACCGAGGCTCCGCCCACCAGCGTCTCTATGGAAACCCAGCGCTTCCCTCCATCAGCTCCACTTACCGGAAGCTGCGCGCGCTGGAGGGAGGAAGCTCGGTGACCCGGTAACCGGCGGCTCCCAGTGAGGGGCGGGGCGGCTTCTTTCCTGTGGCCCAAAATACATCCCTGTCAACACCCTATTGGCTGCATGAGAGCAGCACGTGACTCCCATGAGCAAGCCGCGTGACCCGGGCTCCGCCCCCTCACAGCCCCGCCCGAGTCACGTGCCTCACTCGCCCCGCCCCCTGCGGGTCTTCCAGCTGGTTTCCAGGGAGTTTAATGTGAATTAATGGACAAAAAGCAGCAAAACAAGACCCACACGTCACACAATGTGATGACATCATGTCCCCAACCTCACCTTCAATTGTATTGGGGGAGGTTTGCACAGAGGCTTGTATTGGGGGAGGTTTGCACAGAGGCTTGTATTGGGGGAGGTTTGCACAGAGGCTTGTGCACAGAGGCTTGTATTGGGAGGTTTGCACAGAGGCTTGTATTGGGAGGTTTGCACAGAGGCTTGTATTGGGAGGTTTGCAGAGAGGCTTGTATTGGGAGGTTTGCACAGAGGCTTGTATTGGGGGAGGTTTGCACAGAGGCTTGTATTGGGAGGTTTGCACAGAGGCTTGTATTGGGGAGGTTTGCACAGAGGCTTGTATTGGGGGGTTTGCACAGAGGCTTGTATTGGGGGAGGTTTGCACAGAGGCTTGTATTGGGGAGGTTTGCACAGAGGCTTGTATTGGAGGTTTGCACAGAGGCTTGTATTGGGGAGGTTTGCACAGAGGCTTGTATTGGGGAGGTTTGCACAGAGGCTTGTATTGGGGGAGGTTTGCACAGAGGCTTGTATTGGGGAGGTTTGCACAGAGGCTTGTATTGGGGGAGGTTTGCACAGAGGCTTGTATTGGGAGGTTTGCACAGAGGCTTGTATTGGGTGAGGTTTGCACATGGGCTTGTATTGGGGGAGGTTTGCACAGGGGCTTGTATTGGGGGAGGTTTTCAGGAATTGCTGAACATGTAAAAAAAAATTATGTTAAACCACAATAAATTCCCCCAAAACACAAGCTTGATGTCAGTGGTGTCTCAGCCAGGCCTGGGCGCAGTATCGTCCTCCGGCCTGATGGTGGCGCTGTGGTATGAACATACAGTTTCTCTGCTGGAAACTGAACGGGCTGTTTGTTTGTGTGAGCTGAGACGCCCAGAGGCAGAAAGTGAGAGAGGATTCCTGTGTGACCTCTGGAGGGCGGGAAATGGAGGCATTGATAGTGTGAGGTGATGGAAGGGGGTGATTTATTTTTTCGTATGAAGGTATATGGTTGTGACTGAGATGTTTACAGATACCTACACACACCACACATGCAGCCCTGGAAACTCTCACACCTCCACACACACACATATCGCTGGAGACACACACCTCCTCACGCACCTCCCTGCGCACACACATGCACCTCCTGATCACACACCTCATCACACACATGTTGCTGCACACTAGACATGTGCACAGCACAAAATTTCCTTTTGAACTAATGGATTAGTCCTAAAATGCAATTTATTTAGTTGCTAAAGAAATTCGCTTTCAGTTCTTTAGTATGAAAACTAATTTCATTCATCCGAAAACCAGTGGATACAATTACTATTGTAGTGGCTCCTCAGAGGGCTGAGATCGCTGCTTGTTACAGTATCTCTCACTCTCAGCACAATGTGGGCCATATTACATAGTTGGTGCTAACTTAACCAGAGCTGTTGTAAACTTCCCAGAGCCATTATAGCCTATGGAGGTTTTAAGTTTACAACAGGTTAAGTTAGCACCAACATTGTAATACTGCCCCGTGTCAGGCAAAGCTGTTACAGTAACTGACTGCTGCTCATCACAGCGCTCAGAGTTTCAGTAAAACTAGTAAATAATATTTTTATATATAAGCGGTTAGAACATTATTATTTCCTTGTTTTACTGAAATTCTGAGCGCTGTTACAGTCAGTTACTGTAACAGCTGAGCCTGATACATTGTACTGAGAGATAATGTAACAAGCAGCCGATCTCAGCGCTCACAGCCACTGGATTTAAAGGGCTGAAAAAAAAGGATCCTCTCTGTATAATGTTTAGAACCTCCTCCTGCATTAATTAATACCCATCTCTGTATAATGTATACAACATCCACCTGCATTAATTAATACCCCTCTCTGTATAATATATAGAACATCCTCCTGAATTAATTAATGTCCCTCTCTGTATAGAACATCCTCCTCAATTTATACCTTTCTCTGTATAATGTATATAACATCCTCCTGCATTAATACCCCTCTCTGTATAATGTATAGAACATCCTCCTGCATTAATTAATGCCCCTCTCTGTATAGAACATCCTACTGCATTGGCATGTGGAGGGTGCAGAACTTCGGATGTTGCGCTCTTCATTGCTCGTCTCCTTCACTCAATGTAATATCACAAAAAGGACTGAAACTAAAATGTAGTGCATTTTATTTTAGTTTCTTTCGTTTTTTGTACTGAGCAGTTTCGTTTCTCTTGAGTCATACTAAAACTAAGGCTGGGGTCAGACCAGCGCACTTTTAACGTGCGTTCTGGCGCACATAATTACGGCCGCACTAGCAGCAGATGACGGCAATGACGGCCAATATACGAAGTACGGTCGCACGAAAGTCCGGCCGCGCAACGCAAGTGGAAAACGAACGCATTTTTTCGAGAACGCCGAACCGCTAGTACTGACGTACAGAGTGCGCAGATGCGGCATAGCGGCGTGTTTGCGTGATTAGGAGATGTCAGACGCTGCTAATGTCCAGCCTACATAACGTCCAGATGCAAAAAGAGTTTTATTGACGATCTGAAAAAATCACGCACGAAAAATGCGCATCGTATGACCGTTTTCGCGCACTCTGTGAAAAAATACGTCAATTCGTTCGGACGCACTTTTTTACGTTCGCGTGTAAAAATGCTTTCGTTTGACCCTAGCCTAAATTATCCCAAAATTCTGACTAAATCGTTTTAGTACTAAAACGAATGCACATGTCTACTGCACACACACCTCGTCTCACACACAAGTCGCTGCACACACATGCACCTCGTCGTGCACACACGCACATCATCACACACATATCGCTTCAAATACGAACCTTGTCATACATGTGTCGCTGCACACACGTGTCGCTGCACCCAAACACACACCTCGTCAAACATGTCACTGCACACACACGCACCTCGTCACACACGTTGCTACACACATGCACCTCACACACATGTCGCTGCACACACGCACCTCCTCACACACATGTCGCTGCACACACGCGCCTCCTCACACACGTCGCTGCACACACACCTCAAACACGACACTGCACACACGCACATCCTCACACACGTCACTTCACACACGCACCTTGTCACACACATGTTGCTGCACACATGCACCTCACACACATGTCACTGCACACACGCACCTCACACACATGTCGCTGCACAGACGCACCTCCTCACACACATGTCGCTGCACACATGCACCTCCTCACACTCGTCGCTGCACACACACACCTCCTCACACACATTTCGCTGCACACACACGCATCTCCTCACACACATATCGTTGCACACACGCACCTCCTCACACACCTCGCTGCACACACACACCTCTTCACACACGTCTCTGCACATACACACATCCTCACACACGTCATTGCACTCATGCACCTCGTCACACACATGCTGCTGCACACACGCACCTCCTCACACACGTCGCTGCACATTCGCACCTCCTCACACACCTGTCGCTGCTCACATAGTGATGTCGGGCAGCTCTAGCTGTGAGTAAATAAATCGTGTTTCTTATGTTTCTGTTTTAACGTGTTAATTTTATAACAGCTAATGTTTTTAACCCATTACAGAATAAACAGCGGCTCCAGCTCTGTGAATTCCTGGGTTTTGTCACAGTCCAGCCCTGCCGGGACACCGTCCTCCTGGAGCTCCTGTGCCGTGCGTGCGCTGTGGCTGTGCTGGACGCTCTGCAGTTCCTCAGTAAGGAATGATATTTATTCAGGATTTATTATGTGTTTATGAGGCTGACATAGGATAAAGAAACATCATAAACATTCACCATTGGAAAAAATCTTCCCCTTGGGCTGGCTGGATCCCTCCTTGTCTGTGTGCTCTGCCGCTGTGTGATCTGCACACATCACGAGAGGTGCATAAAATACACTTATCTATCTAGATTCACTATTCCAGCGAACCACACTTGGAACCTAGGCCAAAATACCTAATATAGACATTACATAACTAGTTATTCCCATTTCCCAAAATATAATTCACCGAACAAGAAAAATATAATAATTTGAATGTAAAAAGTTCATTTATCTAATAATCAACATGAGTCGGATCTATATCTGTGTGTTTTCCTATGTTCAGCTTCACTCCACAAAACGCATACACACCTGCATTCACACACACACTCAAATACATTCCCATTTCCCAAATCCAATCCTTTCTCACATTTATCTAGGGGATTAAATAAAAAAAAAATATTCCATAATCTAATACCATAGTCCAAAGTGCGAGATCAAGGTTTGGTCTTTTTCAACATCCCAGCTTGAGACGCATAATCATTAAATGTCATCAGAGCTCCCACCATAGGGACTCCTGAACAAGCTGTCTCTTTGCGCTGGTTGCTTATTACCTGTGACCTTGACACAAAATGTCCATGATTCGTTCCATATGCAGTCATTGCGACTGTCAGATTTCTTGATGATGTGATACAATAAAGAAAATATGGTATACCCCGCTAATCATATACACGTTCATTCATTGTCACGCTCAAGTGCACGAAAACCATAAAAATATTAATTTACACAAGAAGAGACACAGATAATAAATTTTAAAATTTCCCCGCAAAGCCTATGGGCCTCACGCAACAAAAAAAAAAAGATCATACTACATCTGACTCAATGCATTTAGAGAAATATATATATACAACTTTGGCTCAAAAAGGAAATAGCCGAAGTGTATATTCCACCCATTTAAATATAAAAAAATATATTTAATTACTATCCTATTCAGTCTTGTTCGGTGTTTTGAAACAAACCTGGTGTTTATAAAACACACCAATCCTCAAATAAAATCCAAAAAATAAAAACAACCTTAATTTTATCGAATTAAAACTTTCCATTTACCACTATATATGTCATGAAACGTATTAAATGCAAATGCATTAAATTATATGTTCCTAAATACATTAATTAACTCTAATTTTAATTGAATGTGATTGTCAATAATCCTAAATGTGTCAGGGAATTTGAACAATATTGATTGTAACCAAACAACAAAAATAAAATATAAAATAAAAAAAGACACAAAATAATTATCACTTAGACAACACATTGATAATCCATCAGCATATAAAAAATACATTATCTTCTTCTTTCTTTGTCTTCTGTCTTATTGTTTGAAAATAAGTTTTCTTACCAAATCAATGATCTTCTTTAATCGCATGATTTATTGATGAGTTGTTGATAAATTAGAATGTTTTATTGCCTGGTGTCTGATAACTCCTTATTATCTGGTTGATGTAACATTGAAATGTGTATTGATAATGTGTTTGAGTAAATTTCCTTCAATTCCAACACTTTATCAATATTGGTATTCAATAATCTTCCATCTAGCTTGATCAAAGTTGGCATGTATGGGTAATTTTCACCTAAAGTAAAAAAACTTGGGAAAAAATGTATTATTAACCTGTCAAAAACTTTAAAATTTATATGGTTAAAATACTTTAAAATGGAGAAAAAATGCAACACATTTGTGGACACAAAGAAAAAGGAGTGGTCATGAGAGAGCGAAAATGGAGGGGGCTAGGAGAAGAATGAAAACTTTTTCTTTTTTTACTTTTGCAACAGTCACCAATTTTCTAAAAATGCTCTTCAATTCAAATAAAAAAACACATAACAAAAATATCATAAACTGGGAAAGAAAGTATAGAAGGGCATGTTTAAAAATTGAGACTGAAGATAATTATTAATTATTTACGTGCACAGATCCCCAATTAGCAATATGACCAAATTAATCAAATGTTTTCCTGAAAAGAAAACAAACAACACTCAAGAAATTAAATTACAATCTTTTATCTCCTTTTTTTTTCACAAACACAACTTTCTATCCCCACTCATCACCTGAAATTACCTTATATACATACTTTAACATTCCTTTTGTACAGAACTACAAAACCTGTAGGCGCTTTCCAGTAAACTTTCACTCAAATCCTTCAATATTACTTTATCCTCTTAGAGCGTAAGCTCTTAAACAAGATCACTTTGCTTACTGTATTATGATGAACCTGCATATATATTCCATTACACAGGTTACAAAACCTGTAAATGACCTCAGTCAGCCATTTTGGCAATTATTCAATAGGGGACTCAAATATTACTATAATTATATCTTTAGTAGAGATTATCAATCGTTCAGCAACAAAGAAACTACACAGGCATGCTTGTCCCTTATACAAAACATATAACCTATATTAAGGTGTGGTCAATCCCTTTGTGCTGGACTCAAAGACCAGAGGAAAATAACCGACCACGCCTCTTTTGGGAAAATTTATAACTTATATTAAGGCAGATTGACGACGCTCATCACCCTGATACACTAGTTTTTTTTATATCATATCATTCATTCCTTTATAGCATCCTAACAGAACAACAAAAATAACTACATATTCCTTTATCCAACTTGCATTCCAAAAAAAAAAAAACAACTCACATTTAGATCAGGAAGAGAGATAAGAGAAAAGAAAAAAAAACTTATCGCAAGCCTGAATTAAGGGCGGGCTGCTTCCTTTTACAGCTGCTTAGGGGGAGAAACACGGACACCCGGCATTCAACTCTTTTTTTATACTGGCAAAGCGACATATTACAAAGGGAATCAGTCCCTATACACACAGAAACACAGACCGCTGTACAGTGTAATAAAATACAAAACATCAAAGATAAACCCATACATTAATTAGTAAAGACAAACAATGAAATAAACAGACGTAATCAATGGCAAGAAACAATAGAAAAAAAATGAAACAAAAACAAACATGCAATCTGAAAGAAAAAACTGTTTGCAAATCCTTTAGAATCAGTTAGGTTATAAAATAAACAGCGCGCAAACATACAGCAACGTGAGCAAAAAATGGCAAGAACGGATAAAAATTGTAATAGTGCGTAAAAAAAATTGCTCTTCAATGGGAGAACAAGAAACCATTTTGCTATATAAGAAGAAATTAGACAAATCTAATCAATTAAAATAAAATGCTCAAATGACAAGCAGATATGGACGAGTCAAAAAACTCCAGAATGGAAGTACAAAAGACAGACACAGAACAGAGTTACAATACAACTAGAAACATCTCCTTTTTTTTTATGAGTTTATGAGTTTTAGGAGTTCAATTTCCAGCATTATACAATACAATATACTCAGCACAGCGGGCGAGTTCAAACAACACACGTGAGGTCCTCAAACGATTTTTACTTTACTACAATACACAAAATGACAAAAACAAACCAAGACAAAGTGTCCAACCTTGCACCAAAAAAAAAAAACCCAACAAGCTCTGAACCATAGCTTTAACTTCAAGGAAAATAAACAAAAACCAAGCCTGGAGGCAAGTTCGCAAAATCTGAACAAGCAAATGTAAGGGTACCTTTGAATGGCAAATCCCAAATCGGACACCAACTGTTAAATTTCAATTTTAGATAAATAATAACAAATTCCCTAATATAATTACCATATATGGATGCCATAAACCTTTTTCAAGTTTCTTCTCATATATCAAAACTGAAGTAAGGCGCTGCGCGACTCTGATCAGAGGAGATGATAGAAACAACCACACCGAGATATGGCAGATCAACATCTGATCAGCTCGTGGGCTGTCAGATCCGTTTATTATTTCAACATCCAATAGAAATGTTCGTTATAGAAAAGAGCTTCCTGTTCACTCCCAACATAGGAATGTGATATAACAGCCAATTAGAGCAGATACATTTCTACATCATGTAACAAAGATTTCGTGGGCATTTCTAAGTTAACACAGGATATCTATTTCAATCACCCCGCTGACTAGCCTCGAGAGGAAACAAAACTGAACAAACACCGTACTGGAACAAGGAGGAGGGGGGGATTTCACACTAATGCAAGAATTAAAAACTACCTATCATATTAAAATACCTTTCAGAGCTAATGCAGCGTGCCTGCTCCAGTTCACAATGTGAGATGCAAGCATGCTGCACAGCACCAATGTGGGGATTTTAGAGCGCGCTGCTGGCTGCTGCCTGTCATGGCTCTGCAGAGCTGAGAGAAACCGGTGGGGGCCCCACTGTGTTCCTGCTCAAACCGGGCCCCTACCGACCCGCGGGCCCTCGGGCACTGCCCGATGGGTCAGTCCGCCCCTGCTTGCACGAGATAAGGCAAAGGAGAGCCACAAATTTAGCTGACAATTGTTTTAAAGAGAGGGTCTCATTAGGAGGCCAAGATTTGAGAAAGCAAAGCAGAATGGCCACGTCCCAAGTTTCTGAAAACCGTGGGAGCGGAGGCCTCAAAAGTCGATTGCCCCTCAGCAATCGACAAACCAGTTAACTAAAGATTTCTGATGTCTGTGTGTTATTCCCTTGTGTATTTATTGTATAGTCTCTTGTTGTGTATTTTGCGTACATTCCCTCAAATATCTAACCTTTTCTCTGTATAGTGTGATCTCTGTGTTAGTACCTGCTCTCTCTATTGTGTAAGTTCTCTCTGTAAGAAATTCCTTTTGTTTACCCTTCTTTCTCCTTCCCCCATTCTCCATTGTTTGAAGGTTCTGTGTAGTTATCTGATCTGTGCAGCTATCTGCTTGATTGTATGCAAATGTGTTGAACGTTTCTTTGTGCCTGTGTAATAAACAGTCAGTCCTATTCTGACCAAGCATGAAGTCACGACTCATGATTTGGGGTACCAGGAATCTTCTGCCCGCTGTCCCAAGGAAAGGCTCCAGGTCTACAGCTTCAGCTTATTTCTGGGGGGGGGGGGTGCTAGCCAGGCTCTCTACATGCACCGGGCCTTAGGCTGGCTGTCCACTGGATCCGTAGTCGCACGACCGACTTTTTCATCAGACTATGGACGACGTCACTCGTCAGACCATGTCAGACTTCGGGTCGTCCACTGCATGCAATCTGTCGTGCGTCCACAGACAATCCAAATAAAAATCAGAGGTGGAGTGCAGAGGCTGCCAAAACCAGAATGAACTAGTTTTACATACAAAAACAAGTTCATTCTGCTTTTGGAACCAGTGCAGTCCTTTTTTTGTTTTGTTACTATTAGGTTTACCGACAAAGCGCATAGTAAAAAATGTCAGACTGTCCCCAAATCAGGGCATGACGCCAACACTTCAGTGCAGTACTGCGCTTTGATATTCGTTCTCTCTGGCGCCGCAGATTGCCGATGTGCAGCGATCCGCAGCAAACTGCACCATATTTCGCCATAATTTTTACAGTACAAATAGCAACAAAGTTGCACCGTATGGGGAAATTCAACATTCAGTGCCCTTCGGGAGGCATGTCAGTGCTTAGTAAATAAACCCTTTGCGCAGCAGCACCGCTAGTCCCACCGTTACACAGCTAGTCCCAACATGCAAAAAGGTGTTTTGGTAAACTTGCATCATGTCTGCATCATTTATTTTCAATGGGAGTTCAAAAAACAGCAAAACCAATATAAATGCGTTTTTTTAACTCCCCTAATGAGTTTGTCAAAGTCCATCTTGCCCAGAAATCGTTCAGAACTCCCAGCCTGCAAGATGTGATCGCCCGTCTGCTGTGGTCTTTACCCGTCGCCAGAAGTCGGACGTCTGTTGCATTGGACGATGGTTCCATTCACATTCATGTTACAGGATCGGACGTGCGACGACAGACGATATTGGATGATCGCACCATCGCACGACAACGGTTCAGTTTTCCCCACAGTAGAGGGTCGAGGGCACTCTGATTTCATCCTATTCCTAGTAGCCTTATCTAATGCCCTACGTACCCGGGCGTCCACCTAAGCCTCTACGTGAGGAATGGGAGTCCTCTCCGCTGATCTAGGGTGTGATAACTCTTCTGGGGCAAACATCGGATTTCCGAGAGGGTCGTAAATAGGACCAGAGGGGTCCAATCCTGGGTTAGGAGATACAATCGGGTTGTTAAATTCCTCATCAGAGTCGTATACCTCTATAGCATCTCCCCTCTGACCTTCCTCATCTGAAAGATCATCCTGTGCGCGGGATGTGCTCGGGCGAGCTACAGCTCTAGAGGAGTCAGAGGATTTTGCCCTTTTAGGGGGTTCAGTTTCAACATGGTGCGATTTGTGTGTGCGCTTTTTTGAAATCTCTGCCCCCGGCCTGACTTCCCCAGGCATTGGTTCGGGGATGCCAGCCCCTCCAGCCCTGCGCTTTCTTTTCCTGAATGGGCTGTTTCCCCATGGTGGTGACCAAGGGAGGATCAGTGGGCTTCAGAGCAGTGAGACATGTGCCCAGATCAGTAACCGGTTTATCCGGGGTAGTCTCATGTTTGGCCTCAGCTAAGGCGTTTTTAAGGGACTGGGCAAACGAATCTGAAAGGGCAGAAACTGCTTTTCACATGGCAGACTCAATAGAGGCCTGTATTTGTGGCTCCAGGGATCTATGAATTTCAGGTGCTTCAGGACCTGCGGTGACAAGTCCGGGAGGGTCAATACCTGCTTTCACATACAAGTCAGCCATGTGAAAGGAGCTTTCATCTGACTCGGATTCCCTGGTAGGGGAGGACTCCCTGGATGCCGAGCGCTGATTGGGCTTTGCAAGCGGCATGACTGAGACGGCGTGAGGTAACGCGAGACATAGAAACATAGAAAAATGTCGGCAGATAAGAACCTTTCGGCCCATCTAGTCGCCCAATTACATGGATACTTTACCTGGATTTATCTTTTGTTTAGGATAGCCTTATGCCTATCCCATGCTTGCTTAAATTCAATTACTGTTTTGGCCTCTACCACTTCTACTGGAAGACTGTTCCATGTA
>RXON01004822.1:0-16836 GCA_009667805.1 Leptobrachium leishanense | reverse complement strand
TTATCTTGTCCTGTTATCAACCCCTACAGCAGTAAAGGTTGCCGAGGTGGTCCCGTGGATACATCACTCCAGAGTAAAAGCAGCTGCCAGTCCTGAGCTAATATGGAAGGTCGTCGCCAACGAGACCAATCCGCTGAGGCTGAAGCTGACAAAGACCACAGTCACGAGCACCTAAATGATCCTAACCCTGATGATTCAGAGGATCAACAAGTGGGTGTTTTGATGGGCACAGACCCTGACCACGCCAGCGGAGATGGGTGTCTTGATGGGCACAGACCCTGACCACCTGCCAACGGGGGATACCACAGGGTGCTTTTTAGGGGCCCGGCCCCCACCCTTGATCATCCAGAAATGTTTTTTACTTTTGAAATTCCGGTGGGGAGGGATTGGGTTTATGTGACTGTAAAAAGAATTGCCCAAGGAATTCTGACACTCGGGGCATTTGTGGTGCTGATTTTATATCTTGCTAATTTGATTTATGGACTCTCGCGTGGAGCATGCCCCAATTGTACAAGCACCGCTGGGAAAGTGGATATTTCCCATATCTGGAATGGTACGCACCCGGTGATGGAGAACCGTACCATGTGGAGACAAAAACGAGAGGCGCTATCTGGAACCAACCCAAGAGGACACTTACTTGTGCAATTCAAATATGACTATGCTAAAAAGTCTGGGCAAACTGCATGCTGGGTGTGTAGTAGACTGCACCCAGAGACAATTCATATACCATTTGCCTCTGTTCCAATGAATTTGAGTATGTTTGTATCAGGGAATATCACAATACATGCTGTCGATGCACAAAGGGAAAAGACCGAATCAGTCAGTCCCGGGTACCCCATAATAGGACCAGTGTATCCACCAGAATGGTGTTTTCAACTAGGACCAGATAAAGAAACAAATAACGAGGGTGGGTTATGTAACTCAAGTCAGTTCAACTGGACATCATACATTTATATATTCAAAGCAGGACAAAAGGCGATTTATTTATATATACGATGCAGGCAACTCACTAGAGACCAAGAGGCGGTGATTGGGAATGTGACCAATGGGAGGCAGGGTGCAGTGGATATGATGAGACGGCTGAGACACCTTGCGATAGAGATATCAAAGGAACACTACATTCATCACCATTTAGTGACAGGAGGGTACCAGGTGTGCTGTGAAAGGGTGTGTTACACATGGGTACCACCAACAATAACGGGAATGTGTTATTTGGCTAAGCTGGTCCCAATCCAGAAACTAAGGGGAGAAGACACAAACACAGACACAGAACTACACCCTAGGTACCCACTGGTGTTTGAAAGACCGAAGAGAGAATTGTTTACGAAGATGGATCGAATATGGACATGGTTGCCAGCATGGACTGGATGGGGAGGAGAGATGATGAGGAGATTGAATAGCTATGTCAATCTGATGGATGAGATTCTGAATAGAACCAGTATGGATATCCAGCTGCTGAATCTGGAAATGCGTGAGTTACGAAAGGTGCAAATGATATATGAAATGGCGCTTGAGCAGATCAGTGCGGCCTTGAATGGATTGTGTGAAATGACAATGCACTATGAATGTTGCACCTTCATCAGAAACACTACACACGAAGTCCCAGACTATTACCAGGTAATTCAAGATCATCAGGAGAAGGTAGCACAGTTGCAGGGCACAGCCAGAAGGATTGCTGCCGAAGGCTGGAATCCGCTCCGTGGGTTTGGAGCAATGGGAGAATGGTTTGGTTCCATCTTGAGATTCATCTCAAAGATTGGATCCATGATACTTATGATAGTGGTGATTTTGATCATAGGGATACTGATATACCGCATAGGGCTATGCATATGGCCACTATGCAAGTCAGCACTGACACCCACACAAACACAGAAGATACCATTGATAATTCCACAGGGAATGTTCCCAGTGAATGGAAAGCCCCCCCCAGTATGCAGAGTTTCGGAATAGTGAAGTGTAATGGCTACAAGTGCCAGGAAAAAGATACTGACACTTGAGCCAGGGGGGAATGAAGGAGAATTAGGCTGGAAGATGGTTGCTACTATGACCAGGCAGCCATCTTGTGCAGAATATTGGTTCACCAGTAAATAGAATAGATTTTTACTAGATGTGCAGAGAAGAGTTTACATAGGATTCCAAGAATGCGTGGCAGATTAGAAAGCTAGCAATAAAACCAGGCAGAATCCGGCCGGCTCTTGACACAGAAAGATTTATGAATGGGACAAGGTCAGTGAGATGTGCCGAAGAATAAAGAAAACATAGAAGACCAGGCCCCAGGCCACCTGAATAAACATAGCCGATAGGGAGGGAGGCACTGCCCGGAGAGAGACAGCACAAACAAATCACAGACTGTCAAACTAACGAGAAGTGTATCAATTTATAGTTATATGTGGAATGTTCTTTGTGTTCGAATTAATGATGGGAGGTATTAACCCACGTGGGGTGGAATAGAGTGTCATAGGGAGGTGGGCTAATGGGGATGTACCTAATTATGTATTTGGGGCATAAAGCCTCATGTCTCTGTGTAATCGGGGCTCACTCTAAGCGATTCAATCCTGTGTGAGCACTTGTGTGACGACACAATAAACTCTTGCCTTTCCTGAAGAGACTCGTGTTTGGACAATCCTTGCTTGTGTCTGGTCCGGCGCCGTTAATGAAGTGAACCTGTTTTTGCCCTGCTACATAATAATAATAGCTGCATTATCATTGTATAATAATTAAGGCAGAGATAGATGAAAATCAAGCAAAAAACAGTGTTCAGCATTATTGTGTTTATTGCTCGTTATATTAAAGGTGATTTCAAAGAAAAAATCTTTTGAGCGTAGGTCACATGGGGAGTGAGGGTCACCTGTTTCACATGTTTCCTGTGGAGCTCCACTCTCCACAGTCTGCAGCCAGACCCCTAGTCTGGGGAGTTCCAGCACAATGCTTGCCCTGCCCCTTCCTCACACAACACAGCACAGCACCACAAGCACGTGCCTGTGGACGGGAGAAGGAGAGAAGCCAGGCCGAGGATCTGCCCTGACACCCTGCACATGCTGGATCTGGACAGAGGCAGGTAACACGGGTTGCACTGGGAAGAGTAGAAGAGGGGGCTAGAGAGGTGACAGACTGTACACTGGGGGGGAATGATAGAGAGAACACAGGGGGCTGGGGAGGGTTACAGAGGACACACTGTCATTCATCCATCCTTATCTATCCATCCATCCCTGTCTGTCTATATATCCATCCATACCAGTCCATCCATTCCAGTCCATCCATTCCACTGTCTATCCATCCATCCATACCAGTCCATCCATCCATCCCACTGTCTATCAATCCATCAACTCACTGCCATTTCCATTAGAGGTCTATTGCTGTGGATAATGTGTACAAACTCTGCCTCTACTGTTGGAGGTCAATTGCTGTGGATCCTGTGTACGTTCATACTCACTGCCTTTACCTTGAGAGTTCTGTTGCTGTGGTGCTCTGATATGCTTAACTCCTTAAGTGGAGTAATCTAATTATACTTTAATGCTACATTGTTTGCACGAATACACATTTTATGTGATTTTAAGGTATCGGGAGCAACACTCTGTAATACGATCTAGATTCATATTATTTTTTAAATCACAATTTGAATTTCATAGTACGGTCTTAAAATATTTGAACCAGATACTGAAGTGGAAATAGACTGGAAGATGGCCGCCATTATAAGCCAGGCGACCATCTTGTTCAGAATATTGGTTCACTTGAAAATAACTAGGCAAGTTTGTAGCTGAAACTAGAATGAAATATACGTAGAAACTTAGGAATGTGCTAGAGTAGCAGAAAAAGCAATTAAAGCCCTGAGAAAGATCTCTGCTGTTCCTGGCACGGAGGAGAGAAGCGAAGTAGATACTCCAAGGTCGTTGGGGCCCGCAGAAATACAAAGGAGTATAGAGATCAGACCAGGTGCCATCTGTAACAAATAATTGGAGACACTAGGGAAAGGGACGCAGCCCGGAACAGTAAGAGCAACTAATCATGATTTACTGAAACTAACACAAAGTTTGCCAATTTACGGCCAATTAATGAAATGTCTTTTGTATTAGCCAAAGGGAGGTATTAACCCACGTGGGGTGGGAGAGTGTCATCGGGAGGTGGGCTGAATGGGATGTACCTAATTGTGTATTTGGGGTATAAGATTGGATGTCACGAGGGACTCAGGGCTCATTCTTTGCGATTGAATCCTGTTTGAGCATCTGTTGTGATATCACAATAAAGTTTGCCTTTCCTGAAGAGACTTGTGTTCAGACAATCCTTGCTCGTGTCCGGTCAGGCCTCGTCCCGAGTGAACCCGTCTGATTCTGGTTACATTTCTGGGGGCTCGATTGCTGGGATACGGGCCCTTTGCCGGCATGGCAACGACTGCTGAACACTGTAGCGGTTGACTGCAGGTGCGAGTGATCCCGCTGGTTGGGCGTCCGTTGAAGGTGAGCTGACATCTGCAGGCGCCAAGCAGGATTTCCTGTTCAGTAGACCTCATCTTGTCTCAAACGGACCCCCAGCCCGGGAACACTGGGACACCCCTGAGTCCGAGGAAACAGCGAACAGCGCGGCGATAGGTAAAGTGTCTTCTATGTTTGTATGTCTAATGGAAATACCGGTATAAAGGGAAACGTCTGGCCGCAGTTGGATAAGGGGACCCGTGGCCACGGTCCCGTTGACATACCGAACCCGCAGCATATAACACGGGGCCAGAGAGTGGCTAGCGCGTGTCTGGACCCGGGGGATCGGATGTTGACCAAAGGGTAGAGTCTGTATGTGAGGGAGAAGGGAGCCGTGTGGAGTTGCATAGTCATAGTCAGTGTTTGTAAATAGAGCTTCACCACGTGGACAAAGGAAAGGCGAAGAGATTTCTGTGACCGGGCTTAGGGCCCTGTGTCAGTGCTAGTGTGTACGTCGTGTAGTGAAGAGGGCTCATTGGGGCCAGCGGTGGCTGCAGAGATAGTGGTGCTGGGTGGGTAGAATTACTCATAGGCAAATTGGAATTGCAGACGGGAGTGTAGTTATAGAACGGGGTACACATAGTCACAAGCAGTCAAGAGTTAGAGTTCAACCAATTGGGTATAGGGAGCCAAAAGGAGGGACGGTGTGCCCTCGGCTAGTAGAAAGAGTTGAATTGTTTATGTATTGTTTTGTGCTGAAAGTATCTGGTACAGTATGGGTTGTGAATGGTTGCTGAGAGTGCTGTGAGTGATTGAGCGCCTACTCGCATTGCGAGAAAGCAAACTTGAAAGTGAACTCCCAAGGTACGTTTCCGGCTCAGGCGACTGCAGTCCGGCTACTGACGGAGGAAGCGAGTCAGACACATATGAATTGTTATACAGTTCAACAGCATATGGTACAAAGTGCAATTGTGAATCACAGTGATCTGTGTATTTAAACACAATTAAAGTGCAATTGTAACAGTTGGAACAAAGTGCAAATGCAACAGAAAAATAAAGTGCAAGTGCAACACTGATGGCGATACAATGAGTGTCACGAAATGGCCTAGCACCCTCAGCCAGGGGCGGTGCAGTGACAGTGGTGGCTATGGACACTTAGGTGCGGTGGCACGCACCTAGTTTTGCAAGTGCTTTTATTTAGATGTGATTATTGTGTGGTGTAATAAAGTGTCCCCATTGGTTTATTGCGAAATGTATTTCCCCTTTGTCTGCCTTGTCCGCCGCCATTTTCCGATCACCTTGTGGCGCAGTTCAGATTCTTCGATTCGGAAAATGGCCGATCCGAACCATCCGGTTCGAATCGTAAAATGGCCGATTCGGACCATCCGGTCCGAATCGGCGACTCCCCGATCTGTAAGGGCCAATGGGTCCTGGGAGGGCGGGCAGGGATTCCCATTGTATGATAATGTGTGTAAAGTTGATAAATGCTTGAACTGTAATTAATAAAGCCAGATTTAGCAGCGCATCCAGCCTCGACTGATGTGGTTATTTCCCCGCCGTATTTTCGCATCTGAGTATCCTCCGCGGTCTCAGGATACGGTGCCACCCAGATCCGAACCGAACCGAGCGCTCTGTGCCTGCATCGAGCATCAGGACAGAGGCGCAGCGGATGGTGTTCGGTTCCCAGATTGAGAGATCCGATCCGAAGGGCGCGGCCGTGTACCGCGCTTCGGTATTGCGAGGGATTGCGGTAAGATTCCGAATCGCAAGATCCGAAGCTTCATTCATCCCCGATCCGAAAAGTCCTCCACCGGAGATCCAAAGATTCACCCGCACCTGGATCGGAAACGTTTCCCGCAGAAGATCCGAAACGTTTCCCACATAAGATCCGAAGATTCCTCCGCGGCTGGCAGATCCGATCTCCACGAACGTCCCACACCCACAAGGTCAGTGAACCAGCTGCTCGGGACGCTGAGTGCCGTATGGCTCAGTGGTCGGGCTGGTTCTAGGCAGGGGTCCCCTCCACCGCCCACTAACCCCTTCCCGGGGTCACGCCAGGCCGCACGTGACGCCGAGTGCGCGCCACTCGGTAGTCGGGCCAGCGGTAAGCGACGGGGTCACGCAGATAGAGCACACCCGCAGGCGGAACAACATCCCATTCCGTCATAATGAGGATCTGGCTATAGTGCCCAGTTTAGTTCTTATAAGAGTTTTCAATCGATATTCAAGAGAGTCTATGATGTTGATATTCCGGATCCTAAGTGGATGGGTGATGCATCAAAAGTGCTCAGGATTAATGTCAATATTACCCCTTCCACAAACGTAGCAGACTTGCTCTGTTCTTCTAGTGGTCTTGATGAAGCTCCACCGCAGAAGATGCGAATAGGGAATAAAAAAGGGGGAAATAATAGTGCAGAGATCTTTCTATACGTATGTGTATAGGTTAAGTAAAAAATGCACACTTACAAATTCCAGAGCCTAATGGGATCCAGGCTCTGGAGTGAAACGCCTTGTGCCTAAATATAGGGTGGTCACTGCCCTTCTTTACAAAATCTTCTTACTCCACCTCAGTCGAGGGACACAGGGATAAAAAGAGACAACGCTCTCATAGCATAATACCAGTCTTGTAATGTTGTGTTAGAGGAGGGAGGGATTACACTCACCAATGCAGGAGCCTTGAGGGTCCAGGCTCAACTGTCGCGCATGCGGAGTTCCTTATCGGTGAACTCCCGAACCTCTTTGGCTGCTCACTCTGCACCAGATTGTAGTTTCGTTCGGTGTTTTCAAATTGGCTTGGCCAGGTCCGCGAGCTGGTGAGTTGTGTTCAAAAACAGCTAAGAGACTCTTGGGGATGAATCAAGGGGTTTATTGTGCAGTTAACATTAACATTAATAGTTAAAGTGCATAAAGGGGTACATAAAATAGAAAAATAGTATAAATTGTATATCAGGGGAGGGGGGCGGCGAGACGCGTTTCGGTGCAGCCAGCACCTTCTTCAGTCAGTGGGTGTATGGAAAAGGGGGGATCTGAGACCTCTCCATGGCCCTTCTTTTATTCAGAGAGCGGGGACAGTGTCTGTGCGGCGTTTGGGGCGGACTTCCGGGTTCGCGCGGAGCCGCGACCACGTGACGCCTGACACGTCATCAGTCCGCGTCAGGTTGGTCTCTGGTATGCGTTCCACCTTGTCTCTGCGTTCCACTTCACATATCATAGCGCTGGGTGCATGTATGAGGTGACCAGAAGTCCGCAACCATTTTAAATGTCACAGAAACACCTCAATATATATCAAATGAGAAAATAGAAAAGAGGAAGGGGTCCCAATTAATTGATAGTGGATATATTCAACGTGGTGCATTGGGGACCCATACATAAAAATTATGTGTAACAATGTCACATAATAAAAATGGATAATCCATACGATACATGAGGGGGAGGGAGGTATAATCACAATGTGTGTATATAAAATAGCAGTCATCATATTAAAATGGACTTATAAACATGTCAAGGTAAAATATATCAAATTAAGGAGATACAAAAAGGAAAAAAGGGGGTCCCAATTGATAGTTGGATTATTCAACGTGGTGCATTGGGGACCCGCACATATAATTATGTGCAACATATGTCACATGATAAAAAATGGATAATCCATACGAAGGGGGAGGGTATAATCACAATATGTGTATATAAAATAGCAGTCATCATATTAAAATGGACTTATAAAATTTGTATCAAGGTAAAATATCGGGATAAAAATACATATGGAGGGATTAAAATAAATAAAAGGGATACCATAAATGGATAATACAACTGTCACGGAATGGCCCAGCACCCTCAGCCAGGGGCGGTGCACAAGGACATTGATTTGGCCATGAACACTTAGGTGCGGTGGCACGCACAGAGTTTTGACGTTCTTTTTATTTAGATGTGGTTATGTGTGGTGTAATAAAGTGTCCCCGTTGGTTATTGTGAAATGTTCCCTTTGTCTGCCTTGGCCGCCGCCATTTTCCGATCGCCTCGTGGCTGCAATCAGATTATTCGAATCGGAAAATGGCCGATTCAGACCATCCGGTTCGAATCGTAAAATGGCCGATTCGGACCATCCGGTCCGAATCGGCGACTCCCCGAACTGTAACGGCCAATGGGTCCTGTGAGGGCGGGCAGGGATTCCCATTGTATTCATAATTTGTGTGAAGTTGATAAATGCCTGAGCTGTGAATAATAAACCCAGATTTACCAGTGCATCCAGCCTCGTCTGATGTCTTTATTTCTCCGCCGCATATTTTCTCTGAGTATCTCCCGCGGTCTCAGGGTGCGGTGTCCAACAACGATCCGATCCGAATCGAGCGCTCTGTGCCTGCATCGAGCATCAGGACAGAGGCGCCGCGTGAGGGCATCGAGTCCGAATACCTTCGCCCGGGATCCGATCCGAAAGGCGCGGCCGCGTACCGCGCTTCGGTATATCCAGGGATCGAGATAAGTTCCGAACATCCAGCCGCTCCCGTCAGATCCGTAGCGATCCCCGTAATCCGATCCGAAGATTCCCCTGGTCCCGTAGATCCGAACCTTCCTAGATCAGATCCGAAAAGTCCTCCACTTCAGATACGAATATTCCCCCGCGGCAGATCCGATCTCCACAGACGTCCCACACCCACAAGGTCAGTGAGCCAGCTGCTCGAGACGCTGAGTACCGTGTTGCTCAGTGGTCGGGCTGGTTCGGCACAGGGGTCCCCTCCACCGCCCGCATAACCCCTTCCCAGGGTCACTCCAGGCCGCATGAGACGCCGAGTGCGCGTCACTCGGTAGTCGGGCCAGCGGTAAGCGCCGGGGGGTACGCAGATAGAGCACACCCGCAGGCGGACAACATCCCATTCCGTCATACTGGTGGCAGCGGTGGGATAAGCTCTCTGCAGACCCCTAGGAGACCCTCACCATGACCGGGTACGGTGCCTACAAGCGGGACGTCCTGCGTGGCATGCTGGAGAACCGGGGCGGCGCCCCGGGCTCCAAGAGCCGGGAGGCCATGATGGAGGAACTAAGGAGGATGGATCAGGAGGCGGCATTCGCAGCGTTACCTGCGGACATCGCGCCGGGCCCCGTCCCCACCGAGCCCAAGGACAGCGATTTCCACCGGAGGGTGCGGCAGCGGGTCGCTATGATGGGACCGGCCCCAACGGAGGCTGCGATGCAAAATCTGATTCGCGAAGTCAGTCAGATGGAGGAGCGAGAGAAAGACCGGGCGCACGAGCTGTGGCTGGCGGAAGTGCGAAGCCGTCGGAGCAGCCGTTCCCCATCGGACCGTTCCACCGGACGCAAAGTGCCTTTTCAGGCGTTCAAGGAGTTCCGTGAAGCAGAGGAGGAGATAGAGAGCTACCTCCAGGACTTTGAGCGCCTGTGCCAAGTGCACGAAGTGCACCGTGCCGACTGGGTGAGGATTTTGGCGTGTAAGCTGACCGGTCGGGCCGCAGAGGCCTACCGCACGGTGCCAGATGAAGAGGCCACCAGTTACCTGCACGTCAAGCAGGCTCTGCTGAGCAGGTTCGCCGTGACCCCGGAAGCCAGCCGGGTGAAGTTCCGGAACTCTCGCCGGCCCAGTGGCGCTACTCATGTTGAGTGGGCCCATCGTTGCAGCGGGACTTACGCACCTGGTTCTCGGGTAGCGGAGCGGAGTCCGTGGCCGAAATTACCCAGCTGCTGCTGCTCGAGCAGTTTTTCGAGCACACCCCCTCCGCTATCCGGGAGTGGGTGCGTGACAAGAAGCCCCAGACAGTGCAGCAAGCGGCTACCTGGGCCGACGAATATACGGACACTCGGAAGATGTCCGGGGGGGAGCGATCCCTGCCCGTCCGACCAGCCCTACCTGCTCCACCACCCACCACCCGGTTGTCCGGACGCCGGCAGCACGGCCCCCAGCCGGTCCAACAACTTGGCCAATGTTCGGTGCTACGGGTGCAATCAAGATGGGCATTACAAGCAGTATTGCCCCAACCGATCAGAGTCGACTCGACCACCCGCCAGACCGTCGCCGACCGTCCATTGCTGCGACGTCGAAACCTCGTGGCCGGAGGCTCCGGAGGAATGGGAGCAGCTGCACGAGGCCGACCCCGTGCAAGCCGCCGCGGACGACAACCGTCGTCATCACCGTCAGGCGGTGTGGATAAACGGGCGGCCCGCTGAGGGGCTGCGGGACTCCGGGGCTACCATTACCCTGGTCCGGCCTCACTTGGTTCAGTCGAACGACCGTCTGCAAAGCACCATTGCAGTACGGGTGGCCGGGGGGAAGGTGCTCCGGCTCGAGACGGCTCGGGTTCACCTGGACTGGGGGAACGGGGAGAGAGTGGTGAGGGTGGGGTTGTTGAAGCAACTGCCGGCCGAGGTGCTCCTTGGCAACGACCTGGGGCGGCTAGTTTCGTCTTACTCCACAGATGCAGCTACCCCGGTAACCACTAGGCAACAGAGCCAACGCCACGGCAGGGGCACTCCGAACGGGACCCAGGTGAGATCCCAACCAAAACCTCCCGACCGCCCAAACCTCCCCGACCCCCAGACCTCCCCAACCCCAGACCGCCACAACCCTCCCATACCCGACGGGTCCCGACTCCTCCCCTCCCACCTGACCTCCCTTCCCCGTGGAGTTCCCCGGAGACGCTCCGCCACCAGACCCAGACCGACCCCACGCTACAGGGCTACCGGGATCGGGCCGGTCAGGGCCTGGACGACCAAAGGAAGGACAAGATAGAGTGGGAGGATGGGCTGCTTTACCGGTACACCGCGAGGGAGGGGTCCAAGAAGAAGCAGGTGCCGCAGAAGCAGATGGTGGTGCCCAGGGCCCTAGGCAGGAGCTTCTGCGCTTGGCTCATGACATCCCCCTTGCAGGTCATTTAGGACAGACGAAAACCCGGCACAGGTTGGCGCGCGCGTTTTTTCTGGCCCCGCCTTAGCGAAGACACCCGCGACTATTGCCGCACCTGCCCAGTTTGCCAGAAAACTGGGAAAGCCGGGGATCACCCGAAAGCGCCCCTGCGCCCCATGCCCATTATTCAGGAGCCCTTTAGCCGGGTGGCGGTCGACATCATTGGGCCGTTGCCGCGGCCCAGTGCCACCGGTAAGAGGTATATACTTACCGTGGTGGATTATGCCACCCGGTACCCCGAGGCTGTGGCCTTGGCCAACATCCAGGCGGACACCGTAGCGGATGCGCTCCTCCGGGTGTTCACGAGGGTAGGGTTTCCCCGATAAATCCTGTCCGATCAGGGTACCCAGTTCACCGCTGAGCTCACCCAGCAGCTCTGGCGTCTCTGTGGTGTTAGGGCGCTGCACAGCGCCCCGTATCACCCCCAGACAAATGGGCTGTGCGAGCGGTTTAATGGGACCCTGAAGCAGCTCATTCGTGCCTTTGTGCACGAAAGCAGGGATTGGGAGAAGTATCTTCCCCACCTGCTGTTTGCCTACCGGGAGGTTCCTCAGGAATCCACCGGATACTCTCCCTTTGAGCTGCTATATGGGCGCCAGGTAAGAGGACCCCTGGATCTGGTTAGGGCTCAGTGGGAGGGGGCACAGGAGGAAGATGGGGTTCCTGTGTTAGATTACGTTTTGAAGCTCCGGGAGCGCTTGGCAGAACTCGCGGGGTTCGTACAGGAGAACATGGAGACGGCCCAGGCCCAGCAGAAGGCGTGGTACGACCGCGCTGCTTGCAGTCGCTCGTTCTGCGTGGGGCAGAAGGTTCTGGTGCTGAAGCCACAGCGGCAGAACAAGCTGCAGGCGGCCTGGCAAGGTCCCTACAAGGTGGTAACCCAGCTGGGGGATACCACCTATGTGGTTGTTAGCTGCGCAGACACCAGAATCCAGCGGACGTTCCACGTCAATATGCTGAAGGCCTACCATGAGCGACCGGAGACGGTGGACGCCATATGCGCGCCGGCTGCCGAGGAGACGGAACCATTTCCGTTGGTAGAACTCCCGGGGGTAGCCAAGCAGCCTTCCGGGGTGGATCAAGTGCAGCTGGGGAGGAGTTAGGGCCTGAAAAGCAGGCGCAGGCGCGGCAGCTGCTCCATGACTACCCAGGGGTTTTCTCGGCCCTGCCGGGATACACTGACCAGGCCATCCATCAAGTGGACACGCCCGGTCAGAGGCCCTTCGGCAACCCGCATATCGGCTTCCGGAAGCGGTCCGCGAGTCCATGCGGGCCGAGATCCGGGAGATGCTGGAGCTGGGGGTCATTGAACCGTCAGCCAGCCCATGGGCGTCGCCCGTGGTCCTGGTGCCCAAGAAAGACGGTACCACCAGGTTCTGCGTCGACTATCGGCGGATAAACGACTGTACCATTACAGACGCTTATCCCATGCCCCGAGTCGACGAGTTGCTAGACCAGATCTCCCGGGGTCATTTTCTGACCACGGTCGATCTGTGCAAGGGGTATTGGCAGATTCCCCTTGCCGAGGAGGCGACCCCGAAGTCGGCCTTCATCACCCCATTCGGCTTGTACCAGTTTCGAGTCATGCCGTTCGGGATGAAGAACGCCCCTGCTACCTTCCAGCGGTTAATCGATCGCCTCCTCGATGGCCTCCAGGGGTTCGCTTGCGCATACCTGGATGACATAGCCATCTATAGCCAGACCTGGGAGGAACACCTGGACCATGTAGGGACTGTCCTGGGCCGGATTAGGGACGCCAACCTGACCCTGAAGCCGGAGAAGTGTAAAGTGGGGATGGCTGAAGTACAGTATCTGGGCCACCGGGTGGGGTGCGGGATACAACGGCCAGAGCCCGCCAAGATCGAAGCTATCTTAGATTGGCCCACCCCTGTGACCAAGACCCAGGTCCTCGCCTTCCTGGGCACCGCGGGGTACTACAGGAAATTTGTGCCCCATTACAGTGACCTGGCCAAACCCCTGACTGACTTGACGAAGAAATCCCTGCCCCGCCAAGTCCTGTGGTCCCCGGAGTGCGAACAGGCCTTCCGGCAACTGAAGGCCGCCCTGACCCAAGCCCCCCTGCTAGCAGCTCCCAACTATAACAAACGTTTTGTTGTTCACACAGACGCGTCCATGTTCGGACTGGGAGCTGTCCTAAGCCAAGTGGGGGACGACGGGGGGATCATCCGGTGGCGTTCATCAGCCGGAAGCTGTTGCCACGAGAGGTGGGGTATGCCGCGGTGGAGAAGGAGTGCCTGGCCTTGGTCTGGGCCCTACGGAAGCTCCAACCCTATGTCTACGGTCGGTCTTTCACCGTGATGACCGACCATAACCCCTTGGTGTGGCTCAACCGGGTGGCCGGGGAAAATGGCCGCCTGTTGCGGTGGAGCCTGGCTCTCCAACCTTTCAATTTTACCATCCAATATCGGCCCGGGTCGCAAAACGGTAACGCAGACGGGTTATCGCGGCAGTCGGCCCGGGAACCAGGGGATTGGGGCCCCGACTACCCCAGTACGACCCGTTGGGGTCCAACCGGGTGCGTCGGACCTTGGGGAGGGGGAGGAGTGTCACGGAATGGCCCAGCACCCTCAGCCAGGGGCGGTGCACAAGGACATTGATTTGGCCATGAACACTTAGGTGCGGTGGCACGCACAGAGTTTTGACGTTCTTTTTATTTAGATGTGGTTATGTGTGGTGTAATAAAGTGTCCCCGTTGGTTATTGTGAAATGTTCCCTTTGTCTGCCTTGGCCGCCGCCATTTTCCGATCGCCTCGTGGCTGCAATCAGATTATTCGAATCGGAAAATGGCCGATTCGGACCATCCGGTTCGAATCGTAAAATGGCCGATTCGGACCATCCGGTCCGAATCGGCGACTCCCCGAACTGTAACGGCCAATGGGTCCTGTGAGGGCGGGCAGGGATTCCCATTGTATTCATAATTTGTGTGAAGTTGATAAATGCCTGAGCTGTGAATAATAAACCCAGATTTACCAGTGCATCCAGCCTCGTCTGATGTCTTTATTTCTCCGCCGCATATTTTCTCTGAGTATCCCCCGTGGTCTCAGGGTGCGGTGTCCAACAACGATCCGATCCGAATCGAGCGCTCTGTGCCTGCATCGAGCATCAGGACAGAGGCGCCGCGTGAGGGCATCGAGTCCGAATACCTTCGCCCGGGATCCGATCCGAAAGGCGCGGCCGCGTACCGCGCTTCGGTATATCCAGGGATCGAGATAAGTTCCGAACATCCAGCCGCTCCCGTCAGATCCGTAGCGATCCCCGTAATCCGAACGAAGATTCCCCTGGTCCCGTAGATCCGAACCTTCCTAGATCAGATCCGAAAAGTCCTCCACTTCAGATACGAATATTCCCCCGCGGCAGATCCGATCTCCACAGACGTCCCACACCCACAAGGTCAGTGAGCCAGCTGCTCGAGACGCTGAGTACCGTGTTGCTCAGTGGTCGGGCTGGTTCGGCACAGGGGTCCCCTCCACCGCCCGCATAACCCCTTCCCAGGGTCACTCCAGGCCGCATGAGACGCCGAGTGCGCGTCACTCGGTAGTCGGGCCAGCGGTAAGCGCCGGGGGGGTACGCAGATAGAGCACACCCGCAGGCGGACAACATCCCATTCCGTCATAACAACAATAATAAATATGGTGAAAATGAATAAAAATAAGGCCATAGGAGGAGGATAAGAATAAAAGGGCTCATAAAATTATGGCTAAAACAATGGCTAAAAATATTGGGTCACGGGATATTAATTGAGAAAATGGCAGAGCTCGAAATCGGCATTTAGGCCTTGAGGCTGCATGGTGTCTAATTTAAAGATCATGCTCATTTCAGTTTGTCCAATTATTTTCTCAAAGTTGCCACCTCTCCAGGGTACTTCTACTTTCTTTATTCCTATAAATTTCAGGCCTTCTGGATTCTGGGCATGTTTCAATTTAAAATGTAGTGGGACGCTGTGATTTTCTAGTCCATTTCTAATGTTTCTGATGTGTTCTTGTATGCGCACATTAAGTGGTCTGGTGGTCCTTCCAACATATTTAAGGCCACATGGGCAGGTCAATAAATATATCACGTTCTTTGTGAAACAGGTAATCGCGTCTTTAATCGTTATTGGTCCTGTGATGCCATCTAATGTTTTAATGATTTGTTTCTTACTGCGTGTATTTCTGCAGTTTAGGCAATTTCCGCATTGATGAAAACCTTTTTGAATGTTAAAGTGATTAGATCGTGTTGCGTTTTTCTGTGTATGTTTATGCGTGAGTTTCATTTTTAAATTGTTCACGCCACGACAGATGATCCTTGGATTTTCTAGTAAGCAGTCCTTAAGTATTGGGTCCTTTCTCAAGATGGGCCAGTATTTTCTTATGGTCCTTCTAACTATTTTATTCTGAGCGTTATAGGTGAAGATGAATGGTACGTTAGAGTTGTACCCTATAGGTTCACTTTTTTTCTTGTTCGTTAGTAGATCATTTTGTTGTAGGTCCCTTACTCCAGATCTGTTTTTTTCTAGTATGTGTGTATCATAACCTTTTTCAACAAAGTCATCTTTCAACTTGTTGGACTGTATGTCGTATGTGTCGAGGTCTGTACAGTTTCTTCTGATGCGTAAAAACTGACCTTTTGGCACTCCGTCTAGCCATTGTGGTAAATGGCAACTTGTTTTCTCAATGAAGCTGTTTACATCAACTGACTTAAAAAATGTTTTGGTCCTTATCATGTTATCTTGGATATAGATGTTCAAATCTAAAAAATTAATATTCTCGCTGCTCCATGTGGTTGTAAGCTTAATTCCTCTGTTGTTCTGATCTAATTTGTTTAAAAATTCCCGTAAAATACTTTCTCCTCCTTTCCAAATTAAAAAGATGTCATCAATGTATCTCTTGTAGCAGACTAGGTTTTCATGATACATGGGCAAAAACGATTCTCCCAGTGGGCCATAAAAAGATTGGAGTATGATGGGGCAAAACGAGTGCCCATTGCTGTGCCATTGAGTTGCAAATAAAAATCATCGCTAAAATAAAAATAGTTGTTTTCTAAAATCAACGGATGCCTTCTAAACGGGAATTTTTTAAACAAATTTTTAACCTATAATGCTCAGAATAAAATAGTTAGAAGGACCATAGAAAATACTGGCCCATCTTGAGAAAGGACCCAATACTTAAGGACTGCTTACCAGAAAATCCAAGGATCATCTGTCGTGGCGTGAACAATTTAAAAATGAAACTCATGCATAAAACATACACAGAAAAACGCAACACGATCTAATCACTTTAACATTCAAAAAGGTTTTCATCAATGCGGAAATTGCCTAAACTGCAGAAATACACGCAGTAAGAAACAAATCATTAAAACATTAGATGGCATCACAGGACCAATAACGATTAAAGACGCGATTACCTGTTTCACAAAGAACGTGATATATTTATTGACCTGCCCATGTGGCCTTAAATATGTTGGAAGGACCACCAGACCACTTAATGTGCGCATACAAGAACACATCAGAAACATTAG